>JASXSY010001284.1:0-57674 GCA_034509805.1 Sipha maydis | reverse complement strand
AAAGAACAACACTGTGTGTACACGACGACTGCATGCATTAAACCGGCCCGAGGTGAGACTGATACGCATTTGTGTGTAGCTAGTATACGCGTTTGTACCGATGGTTAGTGAAATTAGAGTACATTAGCGCGCGCACGAACGATTTATATTTTTGGTTTTTCGATCATATCACATAAACGCATAGTCGTGTTTGTATAATATGTATAATATTTTTTAATGTATTTATTTGTATATATATACGTATTATACGACACTTGTGTTCAGTAGTTTGTCACGTAGCTTTGTGTCTTGTACATAGCAGTATACGTATATCATTATATCACGTGTTATGTACATATTATGCATATAGTATATAGACATAATTTTTTCGTATGCTCATCGTATACATCACCACGTATTATTTATATTGTGGAGACGGTTGCTTTCCGCCCTTTTCGCGTACATTATCATCTTAAGAGTTACGTTTTTTATTCATTTATCATTATTATTATTAATATTCAAATCGTTTTTATTTTTCGCGATCATTGTAGGTGAGCACCGCCGTTGACGATAAGATGAAGGAGGCGGACCAGCTCTTATCCGAAAAACGTGATGCTCTCGGAGAACCGGCCAAGAGCATGTTGTCTAAGGCCAAAGGACTGTTCGGCTGTAAGTTAGGTTGCTGTACTATCATGTAGGAAAAAAAAATGCACACAAACCCCGTTTACACCCACTGTTGAAATACTGCCAGTAAGGATAATCTTTTTCGGTTGAAAGTTTGTTTTAGATTTGATTTTTTTTTTTTTTATGTGATGATTCCGATTGCGGGTGTGTCTTACACATAAAACGCATGTCTTTCGTGGATTTTTATGGTGGCAGTAGTTGTATTGAATCTAAAGAACATAATATTAATATAATAATGAATCCAACGTTTTTGATTGTCTAATATATGTTACATTTTTAAATTCAAGTATATTTACTCACTGTGCAACATATTATGTACTTACAACACACCATACAGTAGTATATACAAAATTCAATGATAGATAATAATGTAACATCATGCCACAGATACTTTTATAATCGATCATTCTATATTATTTTCGTTTTGACTAAAATCGTCAACTGCACGATTTGTCAAAAGCTCACATCGATTACTATACTAAAAATAATAATATTCTAATAATATTTTCATAATTTCATCTGAAAATGTTTTCACCGTAGTCTATTTGACTTTAAATACAGATTAAGATTTTATTTATGAGTAAATGAAGCTATGATTATAACCCAATTATTCAGTATAAATCAATGATGGTGTAATATGAAGCAAACTTTGCTTTGCGGAAATCGTTAAGTTAATTTGTATTAAATCATTATTGACAATAATGTGTACCATTAAATACAGTCGACAAAACTGCAACATATACATGCGTGTAAAATGTAATTAATTTACTAAATTATTCACATTAACATTCATTTCACGCATACATTGTTTTATGATGTATCACTGTCTGTTAGATCTATGTACATATATACCATACTCGTATAAATATAGAGAGTGAATTGAAACTCTTATTACAAAAATAGTGGGTATTTCAGTATACGAATTTTATATTGTTACCATAATTTTTGTAATACGTATTTCTTATCACTTAATACATAACATAAATATATGCATAGTAAAAATGTATAGCATAATTTTTTTTAATATACATTATCATGAATTGTCCCATAATGCGTAGCCATACCGGTATTGCATCCATTAATTAATCGCCTATAACACAATAATTAACATTCACATAATAATTAATTTCAACCAATATTATTAAAAACAGTGGCCAGTATAAGCAGTTAAAATTCACCCTAAAAACATTTGCATATAATTTCATACCGTGTTTATGACTACTGTTCTGTACTACTGGTACACTGTAACGCCATACTAACTGCACTAATCAATTTTATCTTTGGTTTTTTTTTCAGAAATCCATCGTCTACTAATTACTACATTTATATATAAACATGCATAGTGGGAGTATAGCAAGTTAATTAAAACTGTTATAGTGCTAACCGCTACAAAAATTATATTTCACTCATATATATAATATTATACCTATATCAAACATATTCCACTCATTTAAACGCGTTATTTTAAGTGATACACGTTGTATTTTTTTGTTTTTATTACTATTTGTTCCTCGGAAATTGTAGTCATGCACTTTTAATTATCCTAATCGAATATTATTTTTTTTATATACAAATTACTTATCTTTATGTATTATAATATATGAAAATTTTACTATCTTTCATATATATATATATATATATATATATATATATATATATATATATATATATATATATATATATATATATATATATATATATTTATTTAGTTATTCTCACAATGTAATTATTTACTACCATGAAAAATTCAAATCACTATTTTTTAGTTACCAGTTTATGGTTAAAAAATATGTTATATCAATAACTATAATATAAGTAATAATACTACGGCGTTTACATTATACGTAATCGCTCACAGATATTTTTTGTAATATTTTTATTTACTTAATATACGATTAACACAGCTTGCTATTTTTTACATGAAACATGTTGGTTTTTATTTTTATTGGAAAGCGATAATCATATTAACTTATTAAAATGTACTCATGGTGCTCTTGACTCTTATTTATTTATGTACATGCATATGTTGTGGTAATGGTTTAATGTAGTTAGACATTTATTTTGGTGTTATGCGATATAATTCGTTACATCTTATGATCTATAAAACAACGCTCTTATTGCTTTTATTTTTTTAGTTCGATGAAAAAATTGAGAATCCACCACCATAGACGACAAATAAAATGGGGTCTCTATGTTAAAAACATTACATTTTTTCTAATAACAATATAATTGTAACAATATAATATAATTTATGTAAAGACATAAATTATACTGATTGTAAGAAATTCTAGCTGTCTTGTTCTTTTACCATTTATAATTATAATGTGAATATTTTTAACTCTACTGAATGAATAAACTAAATTGTAAGTTTGTAATTTTTTTTTTTTTTTTTTTTTAATTAACAAGTTCAATTGCACACATTCAACAATTCATTTTTGTACTAAAAAATAAAAAAATAAAGATTTTGGGGATTCGCAATTATGTAGTTATATCTGTTTGTATCCAAATGTCTTTATATGTATGTTATAGGAACCTATTCTCGATGCCATATCGGTTTCTATATTATAATATTTATCGCCGTTATAAGAATAGAAACAAGCTAGGTGAAATATATATTAGTATTGTATTTATGATTTTTTTTTTTTTTTCATATACATGTATTTTATAAATGTATTGTGTTCTGCGTTTTCGACAGGAATGCTATGAAAATTCCTATTAGACATTTTAATTTACCAAACGTTGTTTTGTCGGTAACATTAATATTGTGTCAAATGCTTTTGTACAGCTTAAAAAAGCGCTTTAAAAATTATATTTTCTCATTTCTCTCGTCAATAAGACATTAATCGGTAGGCTAAGCCCATCATGTTTATCCCCCAGCGCTATTCGTCGTGAATACATAATAGGATCAAAATATTATTTAATTAACATATGAAATAACATTGTAAATTAACGATGTAATTCGTACGAGTGTTAAACTTAACATACTTGAGCAATTATATGGGTAAGTCGATAAAAAAGTTGTTGAATTAAAAATACAATTCGAATGAACTATGTGTGTTTATAGGGGCTCTCCAATAGTAATTTTACGTAATCAATTACCATAAATGTTCTATGATGTAATAGTAATCGTGTTACTACAATATTGTACTGCAGCGCGGCTAGCGCCTATTAATCATATTCACAGTAGGTCTGCAGGACGTACTCGCATTTTATTATTAAATACAGATGTATAACATTAGTTTAATTATTGCTAAAGTGTTCATCGAAGAAAGAATGTTGAATGGATTATATTTCATACAAATAAAACCGAAAAATGCAGATGACTGTTGTGTGCTCATGATTCTATAAACAATCATAATAGCAAAGGTTATTTCAATTTAAATAATCGTTCTTTGCAACATTCTTCTATCTATTGAAATATTAAGAGGGCGCTCACCGATTATTATTTCTAGTTCAATTATTTTTACGGAAAACCGACGAAAATACCTTTTAAAGTAATTTTAAGGTAAAAACACATATTAAACAATTAATGAAGAATAACATTTTTGAGCGAATCTCATACGAGTTTTGAAAAATATTTAATGGAATAAAAGTTACAACAGTTTAAAAAAAGTTAAATAATAAATACTTTGTTGTATTTATCATAGAGAACTATTAATTTGGAATAATAAATAATCCCTACGAGGTTCATTCTGGAATACAATTGAAATGGATTAAAATAATATTATAGCCAGTAACAGTAGTTGTGTATCTGTACTCTTCTAACTAAGCACTCCGTTAACTAACAAATATAATTTAGATAAAATTAAAATTCAGTTACTTAAAATTACTATTAATAAATGTTAATTGAAATCTAGCGCGTAGCTAGGAATTTCAAAGAAGGGTGTTATTTAAAATTTATTAACAAAATTATACATATAAAATTAATACCTTTACATATAATTTTTGTAAAAACGCATTACAAGTTAGTAGATAATGGTTTATGAGAACATTTTTTAATAAAATTAAAATTTTTTTATCTTGTATATTATTATTATTATTATCAATAAAAAAAAGTTATTTTTAAATTAACTTAATGCGTCAATATTTTATTGATTAGTTTTATTTGCTCTCAGAACTGATTATTGTGATAACATTCGGACAGATCGGTTGATATTGTAAGTTATACGTTATTATGTATGTTTACGCTTATATTTTATCTGCAATAATTTTTAAACCGGATTTTTTCGGATTTTACCTTAATAACAGCCTGAATTAGATTCAATCTGTATATTATGTTGAATCTGTAGAATTCAAATTCTATCCGTATATTATTTTTTTATCCTTCAAATTGAATTAGTTTAATAGAAAACTTTCAACGTTTAATTTTCTAGTAACATCAAATTTTGAATTATACAGGAACATTATGGTTTTAAAATATTACAATAATAATATACAAGTAAATTGATATTTTAGTGAAAAATCACATCGATGTATCATAAATTATATATCATTATGATTACTAGTACTTCGTAATTAATATTCGTTACCAATCAAAGTACGAGTTACCATGGTCAATAATGAACGTTTATTTTTTTAAGGGTAAGATGATTTCAAATGGTTTTATTTCGTAATAATCTATACTTAATGACTTTACTTTCTTGAAATTGTCAAAAGAAATCCAAAAGACGAACAGGATCATTTTCGTTCCCGATCGACCACCGCCATGTGCTTCAGTAAATCCAATACCCTGCACGAGTAGCCCATCTCGTTGTCGTACCATGCGCCGATCGCAACCATCTTGCCCATCACTTCGATTTGATTTAGGTCTACAATGGCAGAGAACGTGCTTCCTATAAGGTCCGAGCTGACGAGCTTCTGATCCGTGTAAGACAGCACACCATTCAAGTCGGACTCGGCACGACACTTTATCTCGTTTTTTATCGTTTCAACGGTCACTTCGTTACCAACGCTGCACGAGGAACATAACAAAAAATTTATTATTATTCGAACATGTTTTCCTTATATATTATACCATCGAACGAGTATAATAATATAATACCAAGTCTTGCCATAAGTTCTGTCCCTTCTACAAAGGTGTGTATTTCATAAATAAAACAAAACAAATATGAAAAATCTGATATTATTCGTTCATTATGAACTTATTATACAATTCAAAATGTCTACCGTTCGCAAAATCTGGTCATTCGTCTATAATAGCACGCATCACTTATAACAGTAATAAGGTTACTGATTTCATCAAATCAGCTTTTATTGATTCAATATTTCTAATAATGACGTAATTTCAGTATTGTCTAAAGTAGCAATTCTAAAAGAGCAGTTGGCATCAGGGGCGGATTTAGGTATGTGGTGGCCCCTGAGCGGAATGCATTGTGGAGGCCTCTTACACATAAACAAAAAAATATATTTTTTTACTTATTAAATAACCTTATTATTATATTTAGTAGTAGTAACAATTAACTACTTATATAATAATAAATTAAATTAATGTTCAATATTATTTAATTAAACATGTGTAAATATAAATAAAATATTTTTTCTATACCCTCATTTAAATACCATAAAATTGTGGGAGCCCCTGGGCTGCAGCCCACTCAACCCTCCCCTAAATCCGGCACTGGTTGGCATATATGCTCTTATTAAATTGCCGAGTCGGCAGCTCATTTTACCAAAGTGCGTGGAGGGAGGGAGACATCAAACCAGTGCAAAAATATAATAATTTTTCTGATTTACAACATGTCAATGTCTTTATAAAAAACGTATTTATACATTGATGACTCTAAACTTAGGTTAATGTATGAGTTTTTCGTCCCTCCAAATGATGCCACTGGTTTAGAGTAGGCCTTTTATTCTAAAATACTCAGTAGTCCAGATTATTGAGGATTGGACTTTCTGAGTGCCAATTTTGAGCTGTAATATATCCAGGTGAATTGACCCTTAACCAGCGTTGTGTCATTTTTGCTTTGCGTGTATTTACTGAATGTTGCTAAAAGGTGGTGCTTTCATGCAAATAAAGTGTCACTCAGATTCCACTACCTTTTCTTAAATAACACTTTAATTGTAAACCGTGCGTATTTTAACTCACTACTCATAAAAATATAGTTGAGTAACACCCTTATATGACACCAAGCCATCACTGAAGCTGAATAGTAACCAATTTCTAATCTTTAAATTTGTTCAGCAGATTTTCGAGAGTTATGAGCATCAACTAATTCTAACGGTTTAATTTGTCTTCTACAGTAAAAATGGTTTTCTTCTATAAAGAGTTAGTCAGTGACCATTTTTCGTGTACTGCTGAAGTAACCTCTTCGCTTTTGACGCGAGGGTATTATTACAGTTGAATAGGGCACCTATAGCAATACGGTTTTCTTTAATACCCCATTCCATGTTGATTACGAGTACGTGACACGATTAATAAAATACGAACAAAACAAAATAAAATAATCACAACATTTATATGATAAATATTTCAATGTGATAATGACATAACGAATAGGTACATAAGTGTACAAACAGTGCCGAATCCAGGGAATATAACTCCCGGGGCTAATATGAATGCAGCACCTTTACGTGGTAAAAGTACAGTATATATTCATGACTTTTTTATTTTACATAAACTTATAAGTGCCCTTATACCAACAGCACCTGGGTCAATTATACCCAATTGTCCTCCACCCTCTATATCCGACACTGGATACGAAAGTTACGGTAATGCAAAAACTAGTTTCAGCTATTACGCTATTTCTCATTTAATCGAACATTATTTTTACCGCAAAGCTTAGCGTGTGTTAACAAAAATTCTCTATTTTTTAAAACAAAATCATCAGCGTATCGTAAAATATTTATAGACCGACTGATAAATAAGTACAGAACTTATGACGCAACTAAGTATACGTATCTACACGATGTTGCAGTGTCGACTAGTTGTGCGCGCAAACTATTGAAAATATATTACACGAGATATTCTGCCAAGCGAAAACTATTCCGATTCGTAGCGTAAAAAGCAACGTACCAATTTTCTTAACAATCGTGAATTAAAAATTTAATTTTTTTACCTCTTGTGTGTGTAATATTCATATAAAAATATCTTACGATATTTATTTATTATAGATTAACGGAACTAACACTTAGTATACATTATGAAACATACTAAAATGTACTTAAAAAACACAAATATAATATTAAAATAATGCAAATGCAGTTAATACAAATAAATTTTATCAAGAATAATAATATAAAGATTTATAGGAGTAACGAGTAAGTTTAGCCGTACTAATTAATTTCATCATGCGCTAGATGAGAGCTCCTATAAATAATTTGTAGCACACACACTTGTAGAACATATAGGATGGCTAAAATGTTTGCATGTTTGCCCAGAGTATATTATATTCGTGCAATCAAGAATTAAAAACGTTTAGTTTTCGGTCTTAAATTGTATTTACAAAATTTGTAGTTTTGTTTTAATGAGTGTGTACCTACATTATAAATACACATTGATTTTCACTCACTTAAGGTAGAGTTTTAATAATGACACGTCTAAAACGGGAACTCTAGCCGCGTCTCCTTTGACCTTGCCATCAAGCTGTGGTATTACCTTTCCGACCGCTTTTGCTGCCCCAGTGGTGCTAGGAACGATGTTAAACGGTCCTGATCTCTGCAAAATACATAATATATGATAATTTATGAGTATAATTATTGCAAGAAGTAATGATTTGAAAAAATAGTCAACTACTAAATTCAAGTTGCATATAGAAAAATTAAGTTAAAACGAACAAAAAATTGTATATAACATAAAAGTAATTTTATTGTATACTCATTACTAATAACGAAGTATGTAAGAATATGTGTCGAAAAAAATACGCTACATCATGTATATTATATTTTACAGAATAAAAAAAAAAGGAACCTCTGCTATAAATTTACACCAAATGATTTTATCCTGCGCAATATGGTTTTTTTGCCAAAAAAATTGTAAATAAGTGATAAATGTATTTATAGATCTATGGACACGATCACGATCACGCTTTCACACTGGCATATATGTGCCCATACTGTAGCCCCTATTGCTGTTCGGCTATATGAAGCATTATGAGTAAAGACCGGATTTATATGTTTTTACATATTGTTACTGGGTCTATGCAGTCTTATGAGAGTAAAAAATGTGGACGATTCGCTCAATTCTGAATGCGTAAAAAAAAGTTTTTTTTGCATATTTGAGAATATTTCATGGGTTAGAGAATATTTAACCCATTTAGCATATTTTGGAATATTTCGTAAATTGTGAGAAAAAATTTCTATTTATTTTTAATTTTAATATTATGGTACCCAGAAAATTTTTTTTGAACATTTACAATTTACTTTTTTTTTATCAATTTGATATAAAGAAAACACGCAGAGTTATCAAAGTTTATCTATAAATCTTGCGTGTTATAGCGCTTTATTATAATAAGTTGCCGTGCCGTTCCCTAAACATGGCTAACCTGCAATGTTGGCAGTTCGCAGTTGTATTCTTACTGATAAGATCAACGTATACGTTTATCAAATATTCAAATATCCAAATTTTGTTTTACACTATAGTTGTGTTATTATTACTTACATATTTAAGTGTCATTTTTAAAATGGACAAATTAAAAAAATCAGTGAATTATAAAAACCTTTTGAAACAATGGATAGAACCACATAACAAAAAATATATTGTTAAAAATGCATATTAAAGCATATAATGATGTTTATTGAATATTTTAGCATATTTTTGCATATTTTATAAATTTTTAAGAGAATATAATGAGAATATTTGAAGGTTTTTTAGAGAATATTAGCATCATATTTTGGGTATTTTAAGAGAATATAAATCCGGTCATTACGTACTCTTAAAAGAACGAATCGAATAAGTACATTTTACTACAATAAGTACAATTTCTTCAGTTCAACTTCGACCGTTGTAGCGTGCACACGCTTTGCGCTCGTTAGTGTTATCACACAGTCATGCTACCTTTAGTATTATTATCGCACATTAAATGACGGTGTTTTTATAATTATATAAAAACCGAACATGTCGGGTTTCAATACACCTCACAAACGAAATCTATCTTCAACATCGTCAACCTCGTCGTCACCTAAAGTCGGTGACAAAAAATCCAAAATCTTCGTCTCTACTAACAAATATGCCGCCCTCGCGGACGATTTTGATTCTTCAACTGAAGTCTTCAGCCCTCCCCCCTTTCCAACCTCTCCTTCTATTCAAGATGCAGTCTCGACCAACTCTATTACACCGGATATACAATCCTTGGATCATGAGCACCTGAAGTCTCCGCCAATATTTATTAAAAATATTGCCAACTTAAACGCGCTTAAGAGCGACCTTACTCGTATTACGGGGCCGGATGGGTTCACTCTTTCTGCATTCAACGATGTTTTAAAAATTAAAACTCCAAACTGCAAATTTCACTTACTAATTATTAAGTATCTCAATGACGAGAATAATGATTATTCGTTCCACACTTTTCGTCCACGTCATCTGCGCCCAATCAAAGCAGTCATTCGCAATATCCACCATTCCACATCATCTGAAGAGATTGATATTGCTCTATCTGAGCTGGGTTTCTCAGTCGTAAGTGTATCCAATATTATTAATAGGACCAAGAATTTGCCACTATCTCTTTTCGCTATTGAACTTGAGAACAATGAATTCAATAGAAATATATTTAATATCTCAAACTTACTTAATTTTAAAATCATTGTCGAAAAACCAAGACAAAGAAAAGCTCGGGGTCCCCCTCAATGCAAGCGGTGCCAAACCTATGGTCATACGCTCAAATATTGTTCTCACCCTCCTCGCTGCGTGAAATGTGGCCAGGATCATCTCACTGAGGAGTGTGTCAAATCGCGTGATCTACCGGCAAAATGCGCTCTTTGCGCTGGCGACCATACGGCCAGCTTTAAGGGTTGCCCGTCGTACAAAAAGTTCGCCCTGTCCAAATACAAGAAATCAACTTTCCGCTCAAACAGCAATACAAAGGTGCAAACACCTCCAAAAGTTTCGTCAAACGAGGTTCCAGGAGTGCATGCTCAACAGCTTCCAAGGAAATCCTATGCTGCAGCGACCAAAACGGGAACTCCTCCCATGGATTCCATTCAAAAGTTTTTATCTGAATTTATTTCTAATTTTAATTCTCTAATTACCCCTCTAATAAATATCCTTACGGAGATCATTAGTAAACGTTTCTGCCCATAGCGATTGGGTCTTGCTTTTTCTCCTTTTTATCTTTTCATTTTATATCAAAGCTTATCTACAATATAATTATCCATATTTCTTAGTTTATAGATATATATATATTTAACTTGTTATCTTATCTTTTTATTACATTTTGACCATTCCTTTTAGGCTAACTTAACTTATTGTATCATTATAAATATTGTAACTGTTGAGCCATAATAGTCGTTGACTGAAGGCTAATAAAAATAAAAATTAAAAATTAAGTACAATTTCTTTCACACTAGAGACACATGTTACGTTATACAACGAATATGATCGCAATTATTTAAAACAATACGGTTTATTAATATAGGAACGGAAACTTATCTAGAAAATAATCGAAAGTTATACTATGAGCTCGTTTTCCCGCTATGCGTACGTTCAAAAATGTGCACATGGTTAGGATGGTATATTAGTACTAAACTATAACACTTTTCAACAGAGGAACCAGATTTACTAAACAGACGCATTTAGATGTGCTTACGTTCTTCAGCCCGTCGTGCAACAGCTGAGACGCAGTCATAGCGTGCGTCGTGGTCATCAGACAGCTTTGGACGGCGAAACCGTCATGAATCACCTTGATCACGAGTGCGGCGCAATTGGTCGTGCACGAAGAGTTGGACACAACTTTCATCGACTGGTCGTATGCGCCAAAGTTCACGCCTCTGACGAACATCGGCGCATCCTTACTCGGGGCCGAGACGACCACTTTTTTCGCGCCCGCCTTTACGTGTTTCTATACGTGTTACAGGACAATTTATTAATCGTTAAACTTCATTCCGTTCGCGCAATAATGAAAAACAAGCTATAGAACGGTATTAAAAGCGCAAGGCTTATTAAGGTTTGCAACCAATGTTCATTTCAAACCTTCTATACCGGGAGTATCGTAAATGTATGCCATTGAAGTAAATAATTAATAAATAAACATATTTTTTTCGGATAAACGTAAATTTTTCTTCGAGGTAGGAGTAGGACGATAATATTACCTAGAGCAAATTTGCAGATTGCAGCATTTGACCGCGCAGCACTAAGAAAATGGGTAATTCCGTCTTGGCAACAAAATACGGAAAGATATACATATTTATTTCTGTAACTGTTGTTAGTACTTTAACTTAATACTTTAGTTAGTAAAAAAAAAAAAAAGTCATCATTAAAACTAAATATCCACCAGTTATATCAAATTTGAAGTAGTATCACTGGGCACCCTCTTCTATCACGACATCAAGCCTAGTACAAATCAAAAACCATCAAAATCACCTATTGCGTGTATAAACTATAGATTGTATATTTTATCTTTTCTAAAAAAAAAAAAAAAAAACCGTTGTAACAAGTACAAATAAATAAAAGTAGAAAAATTACTATACTTAAACGTAAAAAATAAACTAATAAACAAGGTTAAAACGAGAATCTCGTGCAATAGGTAGTTATAGTTATGGAAACAAATGGAATGAGTAATATAACGTTATAAGGAGTTCGATTTCTATAATGTTGTAACATGTTTGTACGAATCATTTATAAAATCAACGTAAAATGTATAGTTATAAAATGATTCAAAAATATCAAAAATGTTTTACCATCGCTTGGTCCGTTTCAGTGTACTTGCCCGTGGCATCGATCACGTAGTCGACGTGCAAATTGCTCCATTTGATTTTATCCGGGTTCTCCTCGTGGTACACTTTCACTTCGTGGCCTGTGCACACAACAGGTCGGTCGGAATAAATACATATGAATAAAAAGGTTAAAGAACCCGAGCGAACACTATAGGCGTAAACGCAGGGAGGGATGTAAGTGGTTCGATCTCCCACCACGAAATATCAGAAAAATGATTATTAAAAAATTACCTGACCTAAAATTGTAATAGTTTTTTCAATGTTTCCCATGAGAATTGTAAATAAAGTCTATAAATAAAATATATAATAATTATATTATACAGGGTAAGTAATAAAGCATGCTATTTATCAACATTTTATATTTATATTTTCTCAAACCCTCCCCCCCATACCCTGCAATTTTTTTTCTGCGTTGGAACCCTGGAACGCTAACGAGTTCGAACTCGTATATCGATCCTCTCAAAATACATCGATTCGCCTACCTTTGATCCGCAGCTTTTGGTCGTGCACTTCGACTTTCTCTCCGAACGGCCCGTGAATCGTGTCGTATTTCAACGAGTCAGCGATCGATTTCACATTGACGAATGGTTGGTTGATCGCGACAATCTGTGAAATATTGGACCCGTGTCACGGTGTAAAAAACAAATGTTCATTATAAATCGGGGAACTATCATAAATGTTCAAGGGAGAACAAAAGTGAAAAAAAAACGTAGCTATATTGGAAAAAAAAAAAAGCGGCGGGGTATTCAATTTTCACCGAAGTATATATTACACACACTTCTTTTGTCACCTCCTTAAAATAATCATTGTATACAGCTGTGCCGCGTTTTACGCTAAATCCGCTCGTACCTCATCGAACACAAATTTCAAGTGCTTCGACACAGTAACGATAATTATGAAATGAAAAAAACTAGTTCGGTCCACAATATAAAGATACGACAATAATTACGTTCACGTTATTTTCGAATGACAGCCTCATGAGACATTTTCCTATGCGGCCGAATCCATTAATGGCGACCTTTGGGCGACTGCAAATCGGTCTTGCGCAAATATATTTCACGAGTCCTCCGAAGGCCGTTGAAGTTGTGTTTCTCAGCATTTTTATTGACGTTTAAACGTCTTATCGTGAACGAGAAAACTAATTATAAATGACAGTTAAACGATAAGGATAGTAAATTATTGTTCACGTTCAAACACAAGACAAATGTATAGATAACTGTATAAATGATATACAGAAATTAATGTTTTTAATATAATCAGTAAGTTCTATAACGTCTTCTAGGATACGTATCCTTGTAGGTATGTGTTGTATTTCACAATTTCATCCAGCCAGCTTTATGTTTTTTGTTTTGTGATTTTACTATATATATATATTGGTTATTGATACCTATATCGTAGTTATATTATATACAGGGGTGGGTCTAGGCATATGAAATGAGGAGGGGCTAATTTGTATTTACAGAAAGACAAAATATATTATTTTAGTAGATACTTATTTATATTAGTTATAAAATATTTTCAAATGATAAAATATATAAAAATTAATTAGTTCATTATTTTTTGACCAATCTTCAATTAAAGAACTACATATTAAGTATATATTATAATAATAATTTTTTTAAAGTTTTTTTATTTTTTTCAAATAAACGGAAGAGTTGATTAAAAATTAACTGTTTTAAAATCGAGTTTGGTTGATACTTGTTACCTGATTAACTTTATATTTATATAGACGAATAAATCATTCTTTAACTATATATTTATATATAATTCAAAGTTTTTGTATTATTATAATAGCAAATAGCTAATTGAAAAGTGAAACAGAGACATTAGAGGCGAAAAAAATAACACGATTTCGTTAATACGGAGTAATTATATATTCTCACCACAAGTACTCATATTACGACGATATACAAATATACACTAAACATAAAATGTATAACATGCTTAAGATATATGAGACCGTAGTACACGTTGTATTGTAAGAATTAAACCAGGACAAGTTGAAGGTGAAAAAATTCCAAACGGGAATATAATTTCGATCGTTAAACAAACAATAACGGATCTCTGTCGACTTTCGAAACGCACACCTTCAATTGTGGCATTTCCTGTGACAATTTGTCGGCGAACACTTTCAAATAACGCCTCTCGGTATTACTATGATTCGCCAGGATCACTGTCACATTGTTGTGCACCGCGTCCAATACTTCGTGATGAGACATTTCGCCAGTTAAGTACAGATCGGCGTTAACACCGCTTAATACGGACGCACCAGAACCGGCAACAGTGGCTGCTGAGTGTATAATGGACTCTGTAAATATGCAATAACGTTACACACATTACAAAGTTAATAGAGTGACCTGTAATGTAAATTATAATTTTATAATCTAAATATTAAATGTATTTTTTTCGTATAATTTAATTATTGGTACCATAATTGGTAGCCACTGTTGGTGTGAAAACAGTACTTTGAATTATTTTTTTTCATATACAACAGGGTTCTCCCTAGCTTATCTAATGAGTTTGAAATTGAATTTCTTAAATATGCAATATCTAACCCAAATATATGACCATAACGATATGATTTAATTAAACAATTAAAATCGATCGTTGAGCAAATCTCTATTTTATAAAAAAAAAAAAGAAAAAAAAAAACCATAAATATTTTACACACAGAGGAAACGATGAATAGTTCATTCTTTTTTTTTCTATAAGCTTATTGGTAACGCACTTATGAATCTTTCCTCCTAAATATCGTATTTATGTATGTAATTATGTCATGGATATTGCCCTCAAATGCACGTAACAAGATTAAACTATGATATTAATAAAATATTGAATTTTTTTAGACTTATTATTAAACTTCATTCGATTTTTAATATTATTACATAAAAAAAATTGTACCACAGCACTGCATAGCGCGATGAAATAATGAACTAAATGAACGGCGTTTCGTATAGACAATTCAGGTACATATATGCAGGACTAACGATTTTATATAAATTTTATACTAACGAACTATAATTGATTTTAAATTAATTTTAAATTTTATCTTTTACTTTAGAATTTAATTCTCCTCATACTTTACGGGCTTCCTTAGATCCACACAATTTTAAATATGTTATATCGAATCACTGGTGTAAATATAAATTACATAATAAGTGCATAACTACCCAATGTTGATCCTCTGGCCAGTGCAACCATTAGATTATCGACTTCTAAATGACATTTTACTCGTTGAATGACGTTACTGATTGTCAAACCTTCTTTAAATCGACAAAGTCGACCAGTACCCGCACATTTCGATGGAAACTGAGAATAAATAGCTATTGTTAATATACGTTTAACATTATAACAACGGTATGGATGCTGCATCCAAGCGGTCTAGTCACTAGAACTTCATAAATACTGACCATTTCGTTTTTTTGAACAAGCACAGACATATTGTGAGATTTTGCGATATCGTAAATTAACGAAAAAACATTCAAATTACACGAAAATTGAAGTAGAGATTGGTTGGTACTTAAAATCCTGTTCAACAAAAACAAAGAACATATTTTTATTTTATATAATATATTAAAATAAAGGTACACATAAGTAAATAATATAAAAAAATAATTAGAGGATTATAATACTTTAAATCTTTGTTAAGTTTGAAGTCTGGATGAAGTTCTACGAACCCATCGATTACGCTCAACGGTGACTTATCGGACAAGTTCGATAAAAGTGTCACAATATGACTAAATTCAGGACTTTCATTATGCGGTTGTAATATAGATACCGTACCATCTAAAAATGATAAACAAATTATAAATTCATATTTTACTAGGTATATAAGATAATCATTATTAGTTGATCCCAATAGACATATATTAGTCACATTAAAATACAATTTTATAAAGAACCAATGCATTAATTGTAGCGTTTTGTTTGAAAATAAATATCCCTTACCAAAACAACTTATTAACCAATCGGTTAAACCATTCTCTACAGCGTCCCATGAAGTATGAGGAGAATAAACTGCAATTCCTTGGCTCAAACAACGGCTTGTGATACGGTCCTTAACGTAAATTATTAAAAAAAGTATTACATTTGTTATTAATAAACATTATTTTTCACAAATTATGCGATTGAATCATAATATTTTAAATACCAATATTCAATAACGAGTAATAAACCATTTAAAGTAATGAAAAATAAAAGTGGATTATGGATAAACCATTTAAACATTTATTATAAGTGACAGCATTCACAAATAAATTTTAATTATGAAAATTAAAATTAATAAATACAAATTATTATGAAATATCATTAATATTATAATTATTATAAAATCAATAGTGCTATATAACAAAACAAGACCTCGAATTTAACATGGTTTTTGACGAAATACGTTTCCACTAAAATATATTATAAAATTTCTAAAATTAAACCTTGCTTCCCTATAAGAGACCATGTGACAACCGTTGGCCAACAATCTCACTTTAGTCTCCAGAATGGAAATATCTACTCAAGCTAACTTACTGCTTAAGCGACGAGAGACTGCTGAGTATCGATCCGTGTGGTACCCATCAACACCACAAGTTGGTGAATAAGCATTTAAGCTTTTATTCAACTCATCCGTATTAAAGGCCATAATGAATCAACATCCATATTATATACAGTGTACCGTAATATTTTTTTAAAATAATATATATATATATATATATATATTCTAACTCTTATATTTTTTTTTTCGTTTTCTTATCTAGTTAACAAGCAGATTAAAATTTACTTTACACTAGAAACTTTTTTTATAATACAATCATTATAACCAGTGCTGTAGTCCTAAAAAAAGCAGAGGGTATACTATGAGTTATAATATTAAACATTTATACTATCATTAGTCAACACTTTGGCAGAGGGTAAATAACACAACACACATACATTAACTGTACAAATTAAAATTAAAACTAAACATTGTTTTTTTTTATTATTTAAATCTGACTGAATACTTTGGTAAAGAGTAAATAACACAACACACGTCATACATTAATACATTAATAAATTAAAACTAAACATTTTTTTTCTAAATAAATTTATTGAAAAATATTCCATAAATGTTGTCTGGATTCCAATTTTATTAAATTATTTTTTAATCGTCAATCGCCCAATATATATATTTAATTATATATATAAATTATGTTTTATACAAATTTTCTAACTTAACATTCTTAGTTTTTCAATCAAAAATTTTTATAAGAATCTAATGACTTTTATCTTTATATTATTTGTTAATTTCACTACAACAGAGAGTATACGACTTTAATCAGAAGGTATACGGAGTTTATTAGAAATAACCAGAAAGTATACGGCGTATACCGCCGTATACCCTTCACTACAGCACTTGTTATAACAGTAATTAACTTATTACTTTTAACACTCTGAAGGGCCAATCTTAGAGTCAGATTTTGTATTTTATTTTTACCAGCGTAAAATAATTTATTATTAAATTATAGTAGATACTTCGATAATACAATATACATTTAAACATAATATTTGGCATGAACAATAAGAGAACTTGTTTTTTTAAAAATATTATGTAAATATTGGAGTCTTTTCCAGAACTTTACGAAACCAGCAATCAAATGTTATACAATTTTTTATATTTCGATTTAAGAAAGAATTTGGATTTTATTCGCTTTCCAGGGAGAAAGAGTTTTGACTTTTAAGTATAATAAATATCATTGTTGACGGCAAAACAGTTTTTTATTGTAAAAAATAATGAACATTTGAGATTATGTTATTTGATAAAGGAATAATTACTAATTTTTGACCTATAGAGAATAAGTGTTTGAATTAAGAAAACATATTTAAATGCTATAAGAATATTTAACTTTCATAGAATTTTATATTGGGATGTTATTCTATGTAAAAAATAAGAAAAATCGTTCACTTTTTGGCAATATGTCTGAAATAACGGGTTTAGGAGTTGCGTTCCTCGTCGCATTTTAACATCTAGTAAATGCAAAAAAAAATAATAAATAAAAATAAACGTTTTCTCGTACCTTCCAATTTTTTGAAATAATCCTTTTGAACGATTTGAATAATGGAGGATGGTAAGAGATAATGAGATTAGCTTTAACGTTCTGGGCTTCTTCAAGAACATCTTCGGTCAGATCGTTGGTAAGGAAAACATATTCGATCGATTTCTTGACATCTGGTTCGATCAACAAACCTACGTTGTCCCACGACTCTGCTAGTGATAACGGTGCCATTTTTTCCAATGTCGACACAACTTCTTTTAAGTTCACCATTCTCGATATATTACGTACTTGATTGAATACACAGTGACTCGAAAGACTACCAGATGTTCCTATAAAATTAATTCGATCGAAAATTAACATTACTTACATACAGATGATCAACCGACTGTTAAAACTCAGCCTCACTAAAATGCAGTTTATTATAATAGGTTCATAGTTAGAACAAAATATGTATGCATGGTTCTCAAGTGCAATAGAATTATAACTATTCTACGAGAAAATAAATAAATAAATGAAATATTATATATTTCTAATTAAAAGGATAGGAAAATATCTGTATACATATGATATATGTTCCTAAGGGTTCGAATTATAATAAAATATTGCATATTAGAACCGTTGAGTCTTATTGGCGGATAAAGTCTTGTTCGTTACAGATTAATTACACATTATACTTGGTTGACCAAGTTTTCTGAAAAATAGTTTACTCAAATTGTTTTTTCCAAAATTGATTTATTGGTTTTCCATGAAAACATTTAACATTTCTAGCAACACTATTTCCAGGTTGTTAACAAAAATACAATATACAATTATATTTCACTATTCTATATCGATGAAAAATAAATAAATCTATTTATTCATGCATTTCAATGAGTAAAAATGTATAAATTTATACGTAAGGATGGAAAACAAAATTATTGAAAACAATTTTAAATTAAATAAAAATATTTCAGTTTTTTCCCTGTATATTTTATGCTTACAATACAAAAAATAATATGAAGAGAACAAAAAAATAATTAGTTCAAACCACTTATAAAATGTTAATCCTATATTAACCCTATATTTATGTAAATGTTATATTCTTTCTCATACTAATTTAGGTCATACTGCTATCAAAAATTTCACACAAAAAAAATTGTTATATTTTTAATAGTATACTAAATAGAATATAGTACCAAATTCTACTTAAACATTACACACATAGTTTGTTTTTGAAATTATATTTAATTTAAATAATTGTTCACTAACAGTATTGATAAATACAACATCTCCATTCAATAAATAATTTATAAAAATAATTTTTAAATAACATAAATATTGTATTTTAAATCTACCAAATTATATATTTTCCATATTTATTTCAAAATATAAGAATATAAAAGGAAGCATATTAAGCACTTGAATATTAAACTCAAATGTACACATCCAACAAAAAAGAACATTACTTTTATAATATATCACATCTTCAGTGTATTAAAAGTATATTTTTATTAAAAACTACAATTTAATACATAATACAGTACAATAAAATAATAACAGTACACAAATTAAACAATACTTAAATTGTTGTTGTTATTGATTTAAGTAGACTCCATTTTCCAAATTTTCACCAAACTATCGTCACTACATGACGCTAATACTCCTTTTATAACAGGGTTCCATTGAACAGAATTTATATCTTGTAAATGAGCTTCATAGACATGAGCAATACATGAAAATGAAGGTTGATTACGATCTGATAAATCATCTTCCTTAAATATTCTAATAGAATTGTCTCCGCATGCTGTAGCAATTAAGTCTGTCAAATGGCACCAAGTAACATCGTAAATAGGTCTTGTATGAAATCCACTTATCGTACAAACACACTTATATACAAAGTTACCATCTTTAACCGAAATACCTTCAGCATTACCTACAATAAATTGTAAAATAAATCAATTTACAATGATGAATTAACTATTGTATTCAAATAATAAAATGAATGTACCTGGTAGATATTTTTGCCATATTTTTAATGTTCGATCATCACTACTTGTTACAATTCTATCACCAGTCTTATCAAATGCTAAGCTCCAGACGGTTGACGTGTGTGAACTCAACGTACCGACACAAGTCCATTCTTTGTCAGCTGGATCTTCCATATATAATTTCACGGTGTTATCATAGCTAGCGGATGCCAAAATATCTTCTTGAGGATGCCATGCTACTTTCTTTACATCTTGTGAATGCGCATTTAAAACCGCAGCACACTCATACTCATTATCTTCCCAAACTTCCCAAACCCATACAGATTTATCACGACTACAAGTCGCCAACATTGAGCCCGATCTAGACCAAGCTACACTTTTAACTTCATTCTCATGACCTTCCAGAGTAGCATTACATTCAAACTGTCCAGATTTATTATCCCAAATAGCTACTGTAGCATCAAAACTAGCTGAGACTAAATTTTGACCACAGTATGACCATGCAACGGCTCTGATAGTACGCTGATGTCCATCAGCTAGCAAACATTTTAAAGAGCTTTTATCACCTTCTTTATAATTCCACAGTCTAATGGTTTTATCTTCACCACAAGAAGCCAACATTATTCCTTTTGGATGCCATGACACATTCCATACAATACCAAAATGGCCATTTAATGAAGATATCAATTTCAGCTTTTCTGTCATTGTAAAAAAATTAATTTTCTGAAAAATAAAAATTTAAATACATTATTTGGTAATCAAAACCATGTAGAATTTATAAAATGATAGTAATTAATAAGACCTAATAAATAAATTGTATATTTGTTTCATACCTACATTGAGTACACTTACACATTTCAAACATCAAACGACTTAAAGACTATCAATTCTGAACACTTCTATGAAATATAAAATGAAATAATTTGACTGAGAAAAGAATTTAAGATGTACTTGTTTATTTAAACTTATAAAATATGATCACAAAAAAAACCATAAAATGATGAAAAATTAAAAAAGAAAACCAAACGCTAAGTTATAGTTTTTTTCTTATTTATGTAAAAGAATATACTTTACAGTAGGCAACACAACGCGCAAACACTACATTTGACACTATGTAATCCCATTAAATTAAAAACCTATACCGTCGCTACTTACTTATCTATACAGGTATGTTTTGATGCTTTAATCATAATCATGGCAGTCAAAAGAGATTCGAACAATTAAAAGTTGAAAAAAAATACAACAGGACTCGGTTTAATGGTATTTGTCGAGTGCAGTTACTAGTTGACGAATAAATATTATGATTATTTACCTCTAATGAAACTGCAACTGTAGATGCTGTTTGAAATAAAACGGTAAAAACCCTTCGTCAACATAAATAACCCTTAGAAAATTGATCACAAGATACAAAACGACTCGAAGGCTTACTCAAATCGGCAATCAACAAAAATGTCACTAGTTCGCGGTCTCGCAGTGAACAATATTTTAGCTTCACGCACATGAAACACTTATCAATTGGACATTTTATCATGATAAGTACCACGGTAGATTATCATATACCTCGCACTCTATATAAATAATAACTTTTTTTAATAATTATACTGTCATAATAAATCATTACACTAGAGCGCGCGCTCGGTATTGAAAAACGAATTTTAAATTAACTATCGGTCAATTAAAACGATATAATGAATTACAAAATAATTGAAACTGTACATAGGGAAGAATACTCAATAATGAATATAAAAATAAAATATTCGAAATTGTATAAAAAATATCGAAAATAAAATCCGTCATTAAATTTTATTTAAAAAAATGACTTCATTTGATTTTAAATATATTATTTAATAAAAATAATTACGATGATACTTCGTTAAAACTTGATAGTATATATATATTATATAGGTGTTTATAGCCAATGATCCGTACTAGGTACCAAGTACCTAACGAATATCTGTGCGTGCAGACCAACGACATCGTACATCTTATGCCTATGGTGCAAACTAATGTTGGACATAATCGAATTATTAGTAATCAACATATTATTATAATCGAGTTGTCACTCGAAATTTTCAATTTATATTTGTAATATTAGTTGTTACTCGAATATTAGGTATATTTTCATAATCGAGATATTAATCGAAATAACCACGCAAAATTTTCAATTGTTATGATAATATAATATTATTACTTACAAATTTAACAATGGTAATTACTTAAACAAATTTAAATTAATATGTAAAAAAAAATAATTAGTTAAGTTATTGTTTTTGAAAATACTCGTTCCGAAGGAACTGATGTAGCCACAGTGGCGGGTCCACGGAGGGGGGAAGGGTTGAAACCCACCAAAATCGCGAAATATATATATTAAAATCAATAATTTTTTGAATTATACATTCGATAAATTTCATTTTTAAATGTGCATTACTGCATTAAAAAGTAAAAACCCTTGATCAGTCACTGACTGCAATGTAATAAAAAATATTCCAAGGGCTAAAGAAAACATTTTTCAAACCCCCCCCCTCCCTAAAAAAATCCTGGATCCGCCACTGTGCAGCCAGTACATATAAATACTTCAGTTACATTTTATATGTATTACCTACTCTGGAAAGATATTTTTATGCAGCTTCCAGAATGTTATGGATTTTTTTTTCCTATCCAACAGTGGCATTTCTAAATACAGAAAAATAATCAAAGTTGAAATTCTAGATGGACCCGACGAAGATTGAACTTCAGAAAACTTTATTAACAAAATGATTCTAAATGTAATTACTTGTAGGTACCAGAAGTTGATGCTGTTATTGGGGAATTGTATTTTGTATTGGATGAGCGTTGTCTATAATAATTATGAATACCATGGTAATGACTAATATTATTCATTCAATTGATTACGTTTTTTGAAGTTTTGGACTTAGGATTCTTAAAATAGAGTTTCGAATAAGGTACCTCTGTAGTCGAATGACGAGTACTCGAGTTACTACAGTTCGAGTGAAAAATCACTCGGTTACATAATCGATTATGCCCAACATTAGTGCAAACGTGTTTTTTTTTTTTTTTTTTTGAGGATTCTCGTCAAAGGTAGTTTGAATGTGTGCGCGCAATCGGGTTGCGTTGTTTTTGTGCAAAGAATTTATGAAAAAGTTAAACTTTCGCAAACGAGTTGTAGCCGGTTGAGGATTCATTCGCTCCATAGGACATCCTATAGTCAGCGTGAAAGTAGAACCATTGATTATATATAACGTACCCAACGCACAAGAAGCAGCGTTGCGCGCGGTATTTTGGCGACGACTCGTAACCCCGCCCACATCCGTCGCTACGTGGGCACGCGTGAGAACGGGTCCACGAAGTCGCGGACGGGTCGAGAACGCTTCAATACTATAAGCCGGTTGGAATCGTGATCCGCTGGTCGTGGGTAGTCGACAACGACCAATAATACGTCGGTCGTGATTACCTAGGCATGTTGGAGTGAACCGTGCAGTCATAAAACGTCTACTGGATGTTGCTAATTACCTATTTACCTATTTAATATCTTGGTTGAAAAATGTCCGCGATTGGTGTAGCGAAACATCAAATCATTGATTTATAATATCGCTTGACAAAAACAATACGGTGATTATGATATAGAAAACGAATAGGAACTCATAGAATATCGCGATGCAGCATGCTTGTGGAATGTCGAAATGTACATTATATAGAAATACAAGAGACTGAGGCTTATACAAAATATGTGATGAAATGGGTATAAATAGTTTTGGTATTCGTGAAGTAACCAAAAAGATATAATACATATAAAATCAAATATTATAGACTACTACAACAGCAATAACACATATTACCATATGACAGTTTACAATTTGATCTATAAAAATTAACAAATATTTAAATACTAGAAGTATACTAACTTATATAACTTGATTACATAGATTAACCACAATTATCAAATCAATGAAATCATGTAATGGTCATACATATCCATCAGCGTGATAGATTGAAGGTTTAAAAATGAACACATATTCAAGTAACAATATAATATTGCCCACGGCAAAAATAATTGAATGAAATGTGGCAATATCTTATACATTTATTAAACAAATTGTCTACAATTTTTTAAATAATATTGAATAATTAAATGTAACAGTCAAACATTAATTTATTAAAAGTAAATTATTAATAATATAAAAATAAAATATATAATTAATAAACAATACAAGCATGTTTTACGGAGGAAGACAGCGAGTTAAAAAAAAAGTTGTATTAATCAGTTTAATTAACACAGCAAAAATAGTTTTAAAAAAAACTAACATAATTAAGTCTCAAAAAATGAATAACATTTTTGTTTTGATAAAAAAAATACATTTATGAGTACTGTAGACAAACACATTATTTCATAAAATTAAATTAAAAAAAAAATGAAAATTACAAACATTACAACCATACAAAATTTAAAATAACATTTCATTTTGAAATTACTAGGAACGAGCTACAATATAATCAATAAAAAAATAAAAACTATTATAAAAATAGTTTTAATAATTTATAATGGAGTTCTTACATAATAAAAACAATATTAACACAATATGTAAACTGACAAACTAAAAAAATTGAACAATGAAATAAGGATATGAGTACATGCATACATTCTTAAACTATTTCAACAAACTAAATATTACATTATAATAAAAAAAAAAACCTTTGGTTTAAGAAAAAATATAAAATTGAAAATAAAATTAATTAGCAACAATATGATGTTGACAAATTTCTGAGTAAAGTGCTAAAGTATATATTTGAAAATAACAAACTAAAATTTAAAAGATATGTATTAGAAACAAAAAATTACTAAACAATAGTCGAAACATATATATCAAATTATTGAGCAGACCTTTGAAGTTATATACTCATTAGTAATATTAAAGTAGTATTAATATTATATTGTACAAAAATTATTCAATTATAAATTTTTGATCTTCAAACATTGAAGCATAATAGTCTAAAGGCACTTAATAAATTCTATTATCGTCAATGAAAATAACAATTAATAATGAAAAACAGTAATTATTAAATATAAAAATCAATTTTAGAATATATATTACTCTGCACTTCAAGTAAAATCTTGAACTAAAAAAATTAATATTTACCAAAATGTAAACTAATTTATTTATTCTCAATGGAATAAAATAAAATAATTATTTGTTGAAAAATATAACATTAATTAATAAATAGTAAAAATAAAAATGATCACACAACAGAACATTATAAATTAATTAATAATTGCATACAGTAATTCAGTTGTTATGTAATTGCAATAAACATGAAGTAATTTATATAGAAAATTTTATATACATAAATACTCATAAGATCTTAATATAATTACAACTTAAATATATTTTAATTTTCAATTGTTTAGCTGATTTAACTTATTAAATTTATCAGTTTCAAACAACATAATTTAACACAATTTTGTGATGTAATAATAAAAATGGAGTAACTATAAACCATAAGTATACTATCCAAGTCTATAAATGTTAAACCCTGGCTTTCAAAGAAAACATCATTGGTATAAAATCACATGTACGCTTAATTCAAAAACATTTTATATCAAAAAATTACCCTATATTTTGTTTTTAGATTAAATACCCTGTAGAATTTACAAATATAATAATTAATTGAATATTGCTTATGCATTAGATAAATCTTAATCCTTACATAATGGCACCATATTGTATATATGTAACAAAATAGAAAGCATTTTAACAAACCAGTCTTTGACAATATCTTATATAATTACTATCAATGTATGTAAACAGTTTTTATGTGATTTAGGTGAAATTACTTTCAAATAATTGAATGCTATAGTAAAGAAAAGTTAATTAAAATTAAATAATTCTAATTGTATGCATACAAATTTTTTTTAAGAACATAAGTATTAAATAGGTCTTTTCATATGCATACAAATAATTATAAAAAAAAATAATAAAAAGGGATTACAAATTAAAATTCAAAACAGTTTATCTTGAGATTAATAGTGAATAACTGTTTACACTGACCAAAATATTTAAAAGTAATTTTCAAGTACTTCAAAAAAATATAAATAAAAACATTATACTGAATTTTATGCATAGTTTAACAAAATTACTAAAAAAAGAAACACACTATTACTAGTTATACCTAACATCTGAGTTATTAAAAACCAAAAATTACTAAATTATAACTGTAATAATAAAAATAAAAAGTGATAACTAATTAAAAATCAATGACAGCATGGTAAACAAAAAACATAATCATTTAAAATATAGTTTACATTATAAATAATATTATTTTTAAATTACCAATGACAACATTTTGTCAATTAAAAATGAAAAAATGTAATGATTATTATGGTTACATTTTTTTATAATATTTATAATTTATTATAAAATATATACCTACAGATAGATACTGTCTCAAGACTAGTAAGCCAAAGATAATAGACAAAACAGAAAATATTAAAACATTTGAAGTTAAACTTGAATATTCAATACATAATCATTTTTTATTGATTATAGTGAATTAAAAATTTGATATTTGATATTTGATTTTAACGTTATTTGTATTATGACCAAAATTTCACACAATTATCAAACTCCTATGTATATTTATTAGCCATGATTTAATTTTTAATTTGTTAAATGTTTTATATATTTTGACCATGTTTATTAAAATTAAATTTCTAAAACTTAATAATAATCTTAAAATAATTGACAAAAAAATACCATGTAATTATAATGTGGTGGGTCTTGCGATAACCAAATATTTGTACTTATTAATAAATTTAATTTGAAGGCCATATGCTTGGCAAAGGTGGGCATATCGGATTATGATGAACAGTATACTCAACAATTTGTTGTATTATGGAAGGAAACGCTATAAATCCATACATTTGTCTCCACTGTAGTTCATAAAGATGCTGTTCAGCATGTGCTGTAGACATATCTTGTAACTGAATACAAGCTTCTACAGTAGTAGCCCATATAGTTTCTAAACAAAAAATTATTTGTAGACAATTAAGAACAGTGATACTAAGCTATACCACGTTTAAGGTTAATGAAACTAACCTAGATTTTTTAAAGATTTTTGATCTTGATTTATGTCCAAGTTCATTAATGCTTCTGTACTTATAACTTCTCCTATCCCAGGTAAATTGTGCAACAATGGATATAGTATCTCATTTGTTACTATAGTTGAACCTAGCATTACGTGATTTTTGACCATTTCTACAATCTTATAATTTTCCTGAAACCAATGAACAATGTTAATAAACAATTCTAACTGTAAATATTAAGTTTTACTTTATTAGATCCATCTAAAAGACTGGCCCACACACGCACAGGGACATGAGCTGTGTCTGCAATACACAGAACTCTTTTGGAAAAATTATTATTATGAGATGTAGTCGGTACTTCTAAACTCATATTGCCATCTGGGAATACGTCTACAATGACTACGACATCAGGGCCACCCAGTTTGAAATCTGTGACCATTTTTTTTAACTGCCATTCAGCTACTTGAGCACATCCATTGTAAATACGTTTGGCTACGTTTGCCTTAGTTCTGCCTTCACCACCAACATTGGTCAGTGGTATATTCTTGCACCAACCTGTAAAAACTTTTTTTGTGCAGGGCGTTCAACGAAGATTGTGAAATATAATGCACGCTTACCATCAATAATTTTAAGAGCATATCCCAGCTCACATTTGAAATCTGAAAAGAAAGACGAGTGCCTTGCCGGCAACTTCTTCTTGCACTCCAGACACACCCAGTTGAACTTGTCGACCACACGAGCCCGATGCCACTGCATCTTTTCTGTGGCTGTGCATTCATTGTTGGGACACTTTTGTTCCTTGGCTATCAGGCCGTTTTTCTTGAGCCACTCGCAAAGGTCAGCTTCGCGACCGGCCGCCAGCAGCGGTTCGACGGTGGTTTCGAAAAGGTTTGGATCGCTGCAAACACCCGGCATGATGGATTGCACTCGACTATTTTACGTGTGCGACATTATTAACGGGGGTATCAGTGTAACGGGCGCGCGCTAGCGGCATTGATCGCTATTAATTAATTCTGATTGTTACTTCATTGCCGCACGACCGTCGCATACGGGTCGGATCGATGATGTGATACGATCACGGTCCATGGTTATAATATATTTACTGTGAAATTACGCGACGGTTAACAGACACGCGCGGGCGTGCGATGGTGTTGTGATAGCAAAATTATGGAACGGACTACTACCTAAATGCACTCCGTCCCGCGGTTATAGCCGACCGTCGTTTTCTGATGCAGAGCGGTGGTATGGCGTGATGTGAGTGCGCGTGAATACCGCAGAGTTACAGGAGTGAACGAGTCGTGGTGTACTCACTTGTTATAGCAGGCGTCCTTCGAAACGTAACCGCCATCGGCGGCGTACAGGTCTGCGGTGCTGCTGCTGTTGTTGTTGTCCATGCCTCGCGCGACTAACACGGTATCACGGCACGCGGGGGCGGCTAGAGCTGCACGGCGGGAGGAGGGGCAGGACAGAAAGGGACGGAAAGGAACGCGTTCCGGGTAAGATGGACCCTGCGAGATCACGGCGACCCGGCTGAGGAGCGCACACGTTGTCCGTCCGGGGGGAACGAGAAGGACGCGTAAGAGATCAAATCAGACAGGACGGACGACTGACAGAGGGTGCCGCGCTGCTCCTGCCACAGCAGCCGCTGCTGCTACTGCCGCTACTGCTGCTATTGCTGCTGCTGCTGATGCTGGTGCCGTGCCGACGCTGGTGCTGGTGTTGGTGCTGCTAGGACCAGTGCTGCTACTACTGCTGCTGCTGCTCTCGACAGTAGTGGTGGTACGGTGGAAGGGAATCGCCGGCGGCATCGTATATTAAAATTACCGTCCGTGCGAGTCGGTTGCGCGCGAGAAGAGACGACGGACCAAAAATTAACACCACTCGGCTCCCGACCGAACCGTACGCACGAGCGGTGCGCGGGGCGGTGATAATAATAGTAGATAATGTCGGTGCGCGCGTGCGTGCGCCGGGGATAAAAATAGCCTGTTGAATGCGTTCGGCGATGGGAAAGGGTCGTCGTCGTACGGAGCGGTGTTGGCGCAACGGTAACGTGGTCGACGTGCGCAGGGTGAGTGGCGCGCACGCGCTTTACGTCACAACCGCGCGATGACGACGACGGTGCGTGGGTGTCCGCGTTTTTCGATCCCAACCGATAACACACCGACAACAGTGCACATGTATACGGTCGCGGTCAGCAGCTGATCGACTTTTTCGTACACATGCGCTCGGCCGTGACGGCAACGTCGCTCTTCCGCGAACTGATAGGCGAACGTGCTACGCCTGATAACGTGCACGTAAACATTGTCCGAGGTAGACGACAATATTTTCATTGCGATATGATTTAAAAGAAAAAAAAAAAAAATTATAAAACAATCATTTAATTCATCTCTCCGTTTGTTTGTATTTCCCGTAGGGTTTTTTTGTTTTTCAATAAATTCCGTTTGATCGCACGTCCTCGCGATTGTTTACCTACTTCGAGTTGCTGCCCGTCCACGAGATAACAATATTATGTGCTATTCGCGAACGTTTGTCGCGTAGACAGATCCGGCTTGCCTATCCGTTCGTTTGCCAAAGCGGTTTGTCTTAGCGCGTTGTGCTGTGCATTCGGATTCGTATGCTCGAGAAATGGACGATCTAGGTAAGTGTCGACTTCGATCTCATTGCTTGTATGGCCTGTAGCGAACAATTCGATATTTAGTGGTTAACAATTTTTTTTTCCGTTACCTACGCAAATGTACATTGATGTATTCAAAATGGTAACTAGATTAGGTGTTAAACTCTTTAAGCACTATATCAGCGTGATAACGTACTTGTGTGCAAAACAATTTCGGTCATAATGTACCATTTTGATTTTACGGGATTCGTTTGTCCGAGGTCATCAAATATATTCAGATATCCATTAATGATTTACGATTTGCATTGATCTTTAAACTTGATGAATCACACTATAACGTACGAGTACTTGCTGCATCACCAGATTTCATTGTTAGTTTAAAACACAATTCAAAACGTATGATTAATAATTCGAAACATTTGCATTTAAATCTGTCCTATTTTTACTGATATTAAATGTATTGTAAATTATAATATTAACCTTTGATACAAGTGGTATCAACCTTACAAAACGTTTTTCAATTTTGGTACGCTTGATTTTATAAAATTAATATAATAAAATAATTGGACCTCAGACCAAAAATGTAATCTGTGGTAATATTGTAATGTTTGATGATCGTTTTTATATTTTTTGAAATCACGTATATATATTGAATATTTTTATTATTATATTATAAATTGTAACTTGTATAATTTGTAGTACAATAATAATACCTATAGTAAAAATATATAATATTAAAACAATCATGTGTGAAACATTTCTTTTCTTTTTTTCTTTTGATAACATATTTTAATACATTAATTGTACCTATCTATTTACGATAAAATATTGAAAAGTTTCAATGAGGGGAATAATGTTGACAGTTAGTTGACAAATGATATATTTGTTATCAAAATAAATTGTTTAAATAATTTGTTCATAAATCATTGATGTATTTACTGTTGTAAGACATGCGTTTAATTTTATAATAAACAAGAAATAATGATTAATTATATTTGGTCAAAAATATTCTATTATATATTATATATTCTATTCTATTATAAAACTAAACGGCAGAGATTCAACGTAAAACAAAGAATTTGTAATCATTTTATTCATAGATAATAATATTAAAATATCTTATTCCTAATTTGACGTCTATTTTTTTAGTTCCGATAATTAATAAACCATAAATTCTTATAACAATATTCTTTGACAATTTATTTTACAGCTATCGCAATGTATAATTTTTCGAGCTTAAAAAGGTTAAATAATAATTGTAAGAATATCATTCTATAATATAAGTGATCATCACCAATTACTAGTAAATTTAAAATGCATATTTTGTTTAAATGTACTTTCAAATATTCTTTGAATTCAAATATCTTAGTCTTACATCAAATGACCTTAAAGTGTGTTTGTACTAGTTCATGGGTATGACGACCTTAAGAAATGCAACCTTCCTCACACTCTCTCGATTTATGTAGGAATGTATTACATTTGTGTTTATCTATTACTTGCCAAATTGTGTTTCATTTTTATTTAAAAATTGTATAAAAAAGAATAATAAATTCTTACATAACAAGCGTACCGCCTAAAAATAATTTAAAGGTTTGGTTTTAATATTCACGGATATTATTCTTAGTCGTCTTTTAATTTTTTTTTTTTTTTTTTTGTAATTTCTTATTGAATATGCATAATTCTATAACTATACAGGGTGTTGCCCCGAAGCAATGTGAAAAACAGTTCTGGGGTCGTCGTCGGTTCCAACCGTGAAAAAAAAAAGGGTATTGCACAATAAATGTGTCAAACTTCTAGAGGTGTTTCTAGATCTCAAATTCAACAAAAAAGGTCCTTATGACTATAATTAAATTATCAATAATAAAGCAGATATTTCAATGATTGTGTGTTTTTTGGTTAAGCGTAAGTTTCATACATAATAATGTTCATATCTGCTAAACCGTAAATACTACAATTAATTTAAATAAAAATAAATAAATAAATAAAAAGCTCATAAAATTTGAGTTAAGAAAACATAGCCTACAAGGTTTATTGTAGTGTTGGTAAAAACTAAGAAGATAACTTAATTAAATAAATTATATTCATAAATACATTTTTAAACGTATATCCTAAATGTCCCTCAAGCTTCAAGAGATTGTAAATAAACAAAGAAAATTTACAATATTAATACATAATGTAAAATTAGGAAAAATCTTACGCATTTTATACATCAGTCTCTCATTTCAATATATCAGTGAAAGGCAATTGATTATTATAATTTAAAAATTATTTTTCAACAACATTTTACAATTATTTAAGTATTCATTTTTATATTTTAAGAAAAGCCACGGTCAATTATGTATGTTTTATTTGACGGTTTGTTTTTAAAAAGTATAGGTTTATCAATGGATTGCAAATTGAATAGAATACAGATTGTATTTTAGAATACCTAGGTAATAATTTTTTTTTTTTTTGCTTTTTAGTTAGCTCAAAAATAATCATTTGAAATAATAAAAATAAATATATGTATTTTATTACCACAGGATTAAATAAAACAAATAAGCGTACAGCATTCAGTCTTCCTATAATGTTTTTTTTTTTTTTTTACTTGAACTTAGTTATGTAAGACTTAATAATTGAAATTATGTTTTTTGTTCGATCATTTTCTTTTCTTCGAATTTATTAAAATGATTATATTTTTAAAATTTGTGTGGTAAAATACAATATTAACATTAGTTTATACAATTAAAATACCGGTATTTGAAATCGTAATTATTTAAATAATTACTTTTAATTTTATCTTATATATATAAACATATATGTGAAAACTAAGATTTATGTACAAGAAATTAAAATTGATTATCATTTTCTTAATAAATCGTTTAAAATGTATAAAACGCAATATACTTAGTGCTTAATATCTTTCATTTTTATACATGTACATGGACAAAGAGTATAATTTTTTAGATAATACTCTAAACATTTTTAATTTTTTTATTAACGGTTAATAATCACTTATTATATTCGAATTAAATTAGTGTAACATAAAACTAGTCAATACTTCACGTTTAAATTTACCACATGGCTTCATAATGTTATTGCTAAAAAAAACTGTCTCGTATACATCACTGTATATTACTTGACGGTTTAGCTTTTTATTTGCCGATTCTCACACCGGCCTTCAGGATTGTATTATAGTATCTCCCATAACAGTTTGTCCGGTGCCGGTTGACACACGTTGTGTTATTCCGTTCTTTTGCCGAGTTGTTTTGCTTTTATTTTTCATAACTTTTTTTTTTTTTTAAATGAAGTGTTCAACGGAGACATGGGTAGAGTGAATCTGGCATGATTCCTATTTGATAAAAATAAATCCCGGAAATCAGGACCCTTAGCTCAAGCAGTATCAGTTCTATGTTATCCGTTGGTGGTTGTATTGTTGTTATTTCGTTCATATTTTTCCATATTTATTCTACGAGTGTACTCATATAATTAATTCATCTTGCATTATAATTTAACCGATATGGATAAAAATATATATGGGAAATTGCAACCTCAACAATATCATGGTACATATCAACCATATAGATGCACGAGAAGAAATGGTTCAAAACCAGGATGTGAGTTTGTTTATTTAGATTAATTTTTATTATTTTTTAATCGACATTTTAAAACTGTTAACTATTTCTGAGTGTTTTCGTTTTTATAACCATCGAAATTTAACCTACGCATTACATTATGAAATATGCCAAAATTGAAATTTAATTTTCATCATAGATTTTGATATTTATGCCAACGTAATTTTATACTATTTTGTCGTAAAAATAAATTGTCTGTTTATTTAGGTCTAAATATAAAATGGCCTATTCTAAGTTATAACCTATACCGATATAAATATTGATTACAAAATATTAAATGTTATTTATACGTATATACAATATGTAATACAAACCATATGTTATGTTTTTTACTCCTACATCACGAGATTAACATAATGTTGTTTATAGATTATTAATTAATATAGTTACAAATATAATTATATTATATAACTATAAATTGTATGATAATTACTTAATTTTTAACCTAATTTCGATGAAATCTAAGTAATTTGTAGTTTATATTATTTTATATATTATTTTGATTTTATATAACATTTAAAATATATAATAAACAAACATTTTGTGCATGTGGTGTGACATTTATGAAGCGCATTAAAGTAGGCCAAACCCATATAAAGTAGTCTCCAAATAAGGCACCTATTAAAATTGAATGCAGAACCGACTGTACACAGTAGAAAGTACGTTTCAGTTAAGGTACGTAATCATTTGGAAAAGAGTTAAATACAATTTTATTAAAGCTATTGTGAAACAAATTTGAACATTATATTTCACATGAGTGATCCATTGGTTATTTCTAAATGATTTACCATTTTTATTAAATAGCTACCACATAATAACCTTAAAAAAAAACCTTATTTTTTTAAAAAAAAATTTGAATATTATGTCAGTTACTAAAAAAAATCTTTAACATAATTTAATGTGTCATCAAGTTAACTTACTTGTCAAAATTAGTCACAATTATTATCCTTTTGTAATTTAATTTTATAAAAAAAACGAATTATGCATAAAATGATGATATCTATATTTATAAATAATTATTTTTTCATAAGTAATACATTAAAGTTATGTGTAGTGTGTAATATAAATTATTATATGGATATTATTAAATGAAAAGAAAAACATTATAATATTATAATTACTTATATAACAATATAAATAATTAATAATTATTAAAATACAAATTGTATTTACAAATTATAAAACTATAATAAAAACTATGTTAGAAATTTTATTTAGGTTGCTTATGCATTTTTATAACATGTTTACCAAATAAAAAATTAAATTCTCAACAACTTCAAATGATAATAAATTATATCTTATAAGTCTATTTAATCTAATTGTAATTATAATTTATAAAAACTTAAAAAGTTTCAAACATTTTTAAGCCATCTTGTAATGAAAGTAAAATTAAATAACTTAAAACATGTCTGCACAATTACTATTTTTAGCGTAAATTTTTAACCTGGAGAAGCTGGAGGTTAATGTCCTTTACGTTCATTGTTCTTGGCAGTTATAACAATTTTTAATTATACTACAAACTTCTTTGTAAAAATTATTAATTACCTATACTTTGGTTTTCTTAAACGTATTTGCCATGTGTGCCCACTGCCCACGTTTTACAGTTTTAAATTGTAAATGTTTAACATTAATGTTACTTTAAATTCAATTTACGAGTTCTAGTATCACTATAAACAAATGATGTGAAATTGTATGTAAAATAAACATAATCGAATTATAATTTTATCTTTACCATAATACAAATGTAATATACCAAAATTACTTTGATATCCTATTTTTTGATTTAATCCCAATACATTTTATAGTATTATCTTATATTTTATACTCTTTATTTTGAATTCATCTTATGTTATAAAAATGTTTAATACTAGTTAGTATAGTATCATACAATATTTAATATATATTTAGTGCACAACGTATGATTACTGAAAATTAAATCTATAAAATAAATTGCTTATTTTATCACTATAGTTAAAACAGAATTACAGATGTATAATATGCTTCACTCTGTATTCTTTTACGTGGGGAAATATAAAGTACTACTAATTCCCAATGTAACTCCTAATTAATGAAATTAAAATGTTATCATTATATGATATGTACACTCATATTAATAAATAAATCCACATTTATTAATTATTAATACAATTTAAGTTATGGAATTTTGTTAAAAATGTTATGACTTCATAAATCTTAATATCATAATGCATTTATTAGTATTCATTATTTCCAATCATATTTTTTTTCTAAACCACTAAGTAAATTAATCTCACGAATATATTATAATTTTGATATTATTAATATTTATATACCTACTATATATAGATTAATGACTATCACTATTGTAGAGATAGTTCAGTATAACATTATTAACAGTATACCTAATATTTTATTCAATGTTTACTACAATTAAATTTATTATCGTATCGATCTGCTCTTAGTAATTTATCTTAGTGAAAGAACTTGTCATATTGATTTTACTATCTTGGCTGAAGTATCGGCAAAAATGCAACACCTTTGGCGATATACCTTGACGCCCACTGATTCCTCCTATTTTTTAATAATATTGCCGTATTATCATTGTGAAAAATACAATTATGTGTAGGATGGTCTTGGTTTATTTGAGATGTCTTTTTTTTTTCAGACAACCAGTTGGTGTTGTGAATACGTGTTGTTTGGTCTGTTGAGTTTTTTAATATCTTAATATCGCGAAAGATTATAATAATTCTATTCTCAAAATATTTTGAGTGTTAACTTAAATAATAATCAAAATGAATGGTTTGTAAAATCATTATATTAAAACTGTTTTGTAACTTAATGCATTATTACTAATATTCTTTACTTAAATGAAATACAATTATTTAATTTATAGCAATTACAAATATGTATTGTATGACACTTATTTAATGAAACATTTTATTTCTGAAAATAGTTACAACATTAATATTAAACTTTTTTTATTTTAAATAAATTATATTAATTAAGATTATTAATTAAAACAATTATTTTATGTATAATGAATATTTGGAATTCATATTGCATAAAAAAATAATTAGAAAGAACGTATCATTTAAATATATTTCAGTTTTCAGTGCAACACTAACAAATTTAATCAACTATAAATAATTATATTATTATTATTAGTAGTAGTAGTAGTAGTAATAGTACTATATTATAAGTATTATTTTTTTATCTTCTTAATTTTTATTTTCTATTAAAAAAGTTTGGTTATTTATCTAACTAATTCTGTATGAATAATTAAATGTAATGGATTATAATCGTTTAAAATTATGATCATTAAGTAGGTCAAATGTGATCTATAAACGATGCACAATAATATGCATAAAGTGAGTGTTAAATATTCGTCAGTAAAGACAACTTATTCGGTCAGTATAATACGAGAAACTCATTTAATTTTTCTGATTTTGGTACAGCAAAATAATGTACTATAATATAAAAATAATTCACCCATAAAAATTTTTTACAACTAAAAATAAAATAATTAAAAAGCAATGTAATAAATATTTAGCATATGTTTCTTTTTAATAAACTATCAATAATTTCGTTGTGTTTTTAACAGGTATATCTATAAATCGAAGGTCTAAACTTTTAGTCACGATAAATTGTTTATCAAATTCAATATTTATTAATTTTTCATTTTAATGACTCATTAAAAAATCTGTATTGAAGATGTCACCTATATTGGGTTATTTACAGCGCTACGAATGACAGATTTCAGCAACAAATAAAATTATAGTGACTAATTTTTACAGCAAATATAAATGTACTAGTCATTTTCCAGCGTAGCCCCTTAGTATTTGAATATTTTATTAAATAATTTATGTATTTAAAATCTTCATTTTACCTATAACCCAAATTATTTTTTATTTAAAAACAATATTTTGAGATTTATTTTTCTAAATCTTTGGAATTGTTCCAAATTTAATAATTTAAAAAAAAGTTCCTGAAATAACATTAGCCTAAGTATATTTAGTAGCTTAAACACGCCTACGTGGGTGATGTATTAGTCCAAAAAGGTGTTGGGTTATATTTCTATTTTAGAAACGAATCCATTCGGACCTATTGGCCTCGATATAAATTAGGCAGTTTTCTTCGTGCTGCTCTTTAAGTCTAACAAAAACGTGAGTTTCATTTTCAATCTCATAATCGTGTAGATTACGCGAAGAAAACCGACCACACCTTACGTGCAAATATTTTTTTCGTGTCATAAATATTTTTGTTTTTTAGTCAAGTATAACTTATACACAATGATATGTGTTCGGTTTAGTTTTAAAGCTCGAGTGATTTCATAAGCATATGACATTGAACATTTAATTCTTAAATGACTATATACATTAATTAAAATTTATTTATTATATTATGGGAGTGGAAATAGCTAATCGAATTACTTCATCTCCGAACGACATTTCATCTTATATAGGTAAACTATACTATAATATTTGCTTATAAAATTAAAGATTTAAAATGTTGAATTGTGTACTTTTTTTAATATTTATATTAAAGTTTGTATAAATGATTTTATCTACGTAAAACATATTCTAATGTATTATTCTATTTGTAAATATTTATAACATGTTTGTAATTTTCATAAAGTAATTTTATTAGCTATTTTTTTTCATAAATTTTTGGCACAGACATAATATTAATTTAATAATCATAAATACTATACTTAAGCTTAAGTAAAACTTTAGCTATAACATAAAAATATATTTATACTTGCGCATTAAAAAACTACGAAATGGTTAAATAATGATTCATTAAATAAAAGTAGATGTCTAATTGTAAATTTAATTTTTATATTATATTTTATAAATATGAATGAATTTTCATTAAATACATTTTTTATTTTGCGTTATAAGTTGTTATTATAATACTTTATTCTATAAACATAAATTACCAATTGAATAATTATTTTATTGCCTAAAGCAAGTACTGACAAATATACTTAATAAAATTGTTGTAAATTTATACTATAAATATTGGTACAAAATAATTCTTATATATCATTAAAATATTATAGACATAATTCATTGATTAGTCTGTTGACATAACTGTAATACTATAAATATGTAATTATAAATTAATGTATTTATAGAATCACTAAAATTAATAGGAGAAAATTATAGTATTAGTATATTAGTTATTTTTAGCTATCATAACTTAGTTATAATGCTTAAAATAGAGTATATAAAAATCATTTACGAGAATTTTTAAAAGTATTTAATATAATAATAAAATACAATTATTAACGTTGTGATTCGAATTCTAAGTCTAAAAAACCAAATAAATAAATGTTTTTAAATTACTTCTAAAAAAATTCTTCTGAGTAATGAACTATAAATATATTATAATCACATACAATTCTATTTGAAAAATAAATAATGTACATTATTAAATTATATTTATGTATGTATAATATATATAATACAATAATACGATGAATAATGTTTTTAATATAAATCGTTTCTAATAATTTTAATATATTTTGTATTTAATAATACGAGTAGATACCTCAAATTAATCAGTTATGATACGATAAAAATTTTATAATGGGAGTATAAAACCGAAATTATTTAATAATTTCGGTTTTATACTCCCATTTCTTTTTATACATTGTTGAAGTACTAAATTTTATTTTTTATAGATTCTAAATTACGCGAAAAACATATTAATTATGTGTTTGGAGACTATAATTATAAAAAAAACTAAAGTTTTAACACTTAAAAATTATCACCATTTGAATATTTATTATTTATGATGTATATTTTTCATAATTCTAGTTAGTGATATTTTATTTAAACCATTCATAATTGTTTTTCAAGCTTATTCGTATATTATTAGTCTAACCTCATTAAACATCTTTAAAAATCAACTTCGCAATTTTCTTGAACATTAAATGTTGTAATTAGTTTTATTTTATGAATATTTTATAACTATTATAATGAATTAAGAAATGAGTCTTTTAATTATGATCTAATTTAGCTTTCGTCTGCCTCACCCACAAATTATCTTTTTTATGAATATTTACGTTTGACGTTCAAATAGGTAATGAATGAGTGTTACAAAATAAAATTTGTTATTTTAAATATGAATCATCACATTAGACCCACCTATTTAGAGCTGAACTTAACTTAGACATTTTTATCCGGTCATTTATTATGTGACTGTGTAATAAAACATGAATATCAAATGTGTGGAGGATAAACTCGTTTCTATACTTACTCCTACACAAAGTTAGAACATCTGGCATAACTTTCGTTTTAATGAATTTTACCGTTTCTAATTTATTTTTATATTTATATATATTTTATTTAGACGCATTGCTTGCGGATTTACAAAGTACAATACAACAGACCAACAAATTAAATGGTAGTGTCAATGGAGGATATGGAAGTATTAATGGTGTTCGATCCCGATTGCCTTCTGCTGATTCACCAGTACCATTAAGTCCAGTTCAGCCTCCAGAATATGCTACCGTACGAACTCACAAGATTGAACGGTCAACTTCAAATCCTGCAGTTCGACAGGAATTATCGGTAACTAATAGTTTATACATATAATTGTAAAAAAAAAATTATCATTTTTTCGAAAACCTTTTTTATTACTTATAAATTATTATTTGTTAGTTTTAATTTCAAATTTTGAAAAAAATTAAAACTAAAATTTAGTCATGTATACATTTTTCAAACATCTAAGGATTTTTTTGTTAAAATTGTTTTTTCATACTCAATTGGGAGGCTTTATTCTTCAAAACTCAATTCTTTCGAAAATCTATTTTACAGTATAATGTAATATTTATTAATAGTTGTAAATTATTTATTTATTTTACAATTTCAATTTCCATTCTCTAAATCTAAAATAATGCATTTTAAATAATTATATAAACATTATTACAAATGAAAAATCTGTAAAAGTTGATTAAGTCTCGTTTTATTTTCAAGTTACAAGACCTAATTTTTTATTTTTTATTTTTTTTATGTACATATTAAATTCAATAAAATTTTTAAATATATTACCTAATGAAAGAGATTATTATTTATTATACAATTTATTTTACACAAATTGTTAAATTCTATTTCTTTTTTTTTTAGGCAGCACAACCTAAAAACGAATTTAAATCATCAAAAATGACATCTTCATTAAATAATAATCTTTCAGAACTGGATACATTACTTCAAGATCTTAGTAACTCACGTTACGCTGATAAAAAGTGTAAGTTTATAACGACTATTAATAATAAATGATTACTGAATGAACTAGAATGAGTAAATTAAAATAAAATACTTGAATATTATTGTTATTATTTTTATTAATATAATTTCGGGTTGCAAGTATTTGTAATCAAAAAATTGATAATACTTTAATGTCACTATTTATTTTCATAACTTATCAGACTATAGAGGAAAATTTGTAATGTAAATAATGAAACTCATATACTTTACAAATTATCAACTAACATTTCACATCATTATGAATTATAATTTGTTTTATTAAATGCAATTTTTTTGATTAATTATCAAACAACTATTATAGATCATAATATCTCTTTACTGAGGTCTTTACCATGTCTATAGATAAATTAACTTTAGTTCACGCTAAATAATAAATAAATATATGCCTTACAATCGACGGTTGACAGTAGTAATAATTTCTAGTTTGTACTCAATTTTAAAAATATGTTACTTAATACCATATATGTTATTATTTAATATGTTATGAATATATAATGAACCTATCAAGTTCGTTATGTATGTATATTTAGCTGGTATACTATTCTGTATATTATTCCACATTTTATGATTTAAATTATAAAAAAAAATTGATATTTGTATACCTACAATTAAGAAAATTTAAATAGTATATGGAATATATAAAAACAATTTTCATGAAGTAAATCATAGGCGACACTTGGCTCATATTATAGGGTGGTCAAAAATTAATCATAATTTACTGACCCATATAAAAATTTTCTCATATTCAACTTATCTAATACATATACATTCCACCTAAATTTTACTTATTAACTCAATAATAACTAGGGCCCGGATTTCAATGCAAAATGCATCTTTTTTTGGTTAATCTTAGATAATGCTTTCCAAGTTTATAATTTGATTCATATAACAGAGACTTCAAAGGTGTCATTTTTATTTTGCATTTTTTGCTTTTTTTTGCATATTTCAATATTTTTTCATTTTTAGAACATATTTTAGCATTTATCGGTCATTTTTTCGTTTTTAATGCATATTTGTTTAATAAACTATACAAATTTAGCCTATTCAAAAATATTGTCTAAAGATAAATTATTTTCTTGATATTTAAGTAGCTTTAACGGGTTTTCCATATTAATTGTCAATCTTTATTTTTCGATTCAGTTTTATTATTAAAATTAATATTGATTAATTTATTATTCACTGTGAAGTGTCACCCGTATTCGGTCAAAAATCACGTTCAAATAAGTCTGTTCGTATTACATCGCGGTCATAAAATTTGCTTGACAGTATCAAGTCAATTTTTCAAATTTTCAATTTTTTTAATAAAATAATAAATAAAAATTACATCTTATTAAAATTTACAAATCGTGTAAAAAAAAATATATATGGCATTTTTAAGTTCATTTTTGTGGTAAAATGCATTTTTTAAGAGCATTTTTGGCTATTTTTTAGAGCATATTTGTATAGTTTTAAATGCATTTAAATCCGGGCCCTAATAATAACATATAACATCTCACACTCCTTATATTTTTATAACTTATATTTAAATAATTTCCCAGTCAAGTGCACTAATGGGTGGTTTCTTATTCCTATTTTCATTGTATTTTTGTTCTATCACCACATACACTAAGGGCCGTTCTTACAATGTTTGGTTAGTACCTGATAACGCTAACCAGAAGAATTTGTCATGTGTTAATCGACAGAATTCTACCGGTTAGTCTTAACCGACAGTTAATCGGACATTGTATGAACGGCCCTAATTGTGCTAAATAGTACAGATTCGCATCTTAATAAAATAAAAATATGTGGTATATCTTATGTTATGTTTTAAAAGTAATCAAAATATTATATTAATATACAGTTTTCTAGAATTTACATTAGTTTATATTAATTAATGGTAATATTGATAATTTTGAACTGACTTAACATATGATTTTCTTATATAATTGTACAAAAGTAATTTCAACATAAATATTTTATAAAAATTAAAAATCGTTTTAATAATATTTAATTAATGAGGGGGCAAAATGATGAGTTTGCCCTCTCAATATTTTTCCTGGAGGGGCAACTGCCCCCTCATGCCCCCCTAAATGCCGCCTATGAAGTAAATGTATATATATTGGACCATAGTTATTTTTATTTATTTACGTATATATAATAATACAAAATTATATAAAGTTTGATTTATTAAATCATCATTTTACAATTATTTATTTTTATTGAATATTTATTTACGTATATATGATAATACAAAATTCTATAAAATTTGATTTATTAAATCATCATTTTACAATTATTTATTTTTATTAAATAGGAGAAGTTAGGACCTGATGTCACATACATCACACTTCTTCATTTTTACTATTTTTTTCTTAAACGTTCGACAATTTTAAGCAATTTATCATGTATCGCATTAACAATATAGTTTTTTCATAGCTTATTCTAAAGTAAATCAAGTTAAATTTTAAACAAATTAATAGTTTAAAAATATTTTCACGTGCCCATCTATTAGAATTATAATTTTAAAATAAATAACTATTTAAAAATTAATATATTATAAGTACTTATGATTCGTATAAAAATGTATTAAAATATTAAATAACTTTAAATTAGTAGCATTGATGTAATTAAATGTCTAGTGCATCCTTGTTTTTGCCCCCAAAAATACAGTGTGTAAAAATAGTGATAATAGAGAATCCCTACGGGATTATTAGTTATTTGCGATTTGTGCATCTTCACACTATTAATTAAGTTGCACCTATTGCTAGAATACAGTTAATATTCTTATGTTTACAATAGTTCATATTTTACTTAAATAAAATAAACTACAACATAATCACATAACATAGTACCATACAAACACGTTGCCAGACCAAATGTGGGACAAACCAAATTTTAGGGATGCCATTAGAAAAAACAATTTAGTGCATAACCCACCACTACATAATACATATGCACATTTAATCTTTTTTTTTTTTGTGGGGGGATGGCAACGATTAGTTTCAAGAGGGATAATGCCTCCCCCCGCACCCGTGGCTTCGGGCCTGGTGTAAAATCGTTCTGATTTTTATCAAATGCAGATACTATATGAGTGTATACATAAAGTATAAGAAAATAATAAATTAATATATTATTATTAATTTATAAATTATTCAATAACTATTCTGTTTTTGAATTTATTTACAGTAATTAACGGAGATTCTTATTCCATTCCAAAAAAAACGAACAATATTCCAACCCGTCCATCGGTTGATTCTCTTTTGGACGAGTTGGATACATCAATTTCTTCAAAAAGGTAAATTTAATATTAAATACTTAATTATAATACATACATATAATTAATATTTAGTTAAAATACTAGTCAATTTATTTTAATATTGAATTTTTTTTCTCGGCATGATTTATTTAGATAAAATAAGCAAATGAAATAATAATCAATTATGATTTTGTACCAGTAATTATTATGACTTAAATACATTCTGGTACATATAAGAATATAATAAAACTATTTTCTTTTTATGTACGTTTTAACAAAAGATAGTCTTTTACGAAATATTAAAAAAATAAATACAACCTTTGTGGTAAATTGTTCAGTATCAGAAAACCATAGCCGTGCCAAGGAAGGGGCAAATGAGACAATAGCTCTAGGATGTACAAAGTGTTATGAATTTAATGGACATTATAGAAATTAATGATAATAAGAAAAACTAGATTTATTTTTATTTTAGGTAGGTGCATTCATTTTTCTATTAAACTGAAATATCTGAGTACTTAAAGTTTAAACTAAAAGTTTTGCAATATATATTATTAAATATGAAATTATATAAATAATATAAATTAAATTAATATTAATCATTGATGATCTCAAATTATGAGTTAGTAAATATTGTATATGTAGTAGGTATCAAGTACCATAGTACATTGACTTGACTTTAAGTTATAACGAATATTATCTATGAATAATAGTTACCAGGGTACGGATTTCATATCATTGAAAAAAAGAACCGGATGGGCCTCGCTCTGCTGTACACTTGGGGGTGAAGTGCGACTCTTCATAGGATAGTTTATTATAATGGATTTGTTAAATTTGAATTCAATGATAGGTATCATTGTATACGAAAAACGATTCTGAACGGAGATGATATGTTTGTGTAGAATATAATACAATGTTATTTATAAACATTGTAATAAGTATATTTTATTTTGAAACGAAAAATTTAGAAAAATCGAAAATTTAAATTGTCTATAAATAAGTCAAAATATGTCAAAATACTTTGAAATTTTAACCATGTATAGAGAATGTCAATATAAATATTTGGTGAATATTTCAAGTTGTTGCAATTTTTGGTTTTTGAGTTAGAGCATTTTAAAAAAACCGATATCATTTGTCAGTCTAGAATATTATACATTATATTATATTTTACATGTAATTTTATGTCAATATTCGCTGTTCAAACGCTTATAAAAAAAAATTGTGCCTATGGATTTTAATAATTTTATAAATAGCTCAATAAAAGTCAAAATACTTTGAAAATTTAATGGTGTATAGCAGGCGTGCCCAACCTTTTTCAACTCGCGGGCCACATTAAAAATGTATATTTATATGCTTCACAGATTTTTTTTTTTGTTCATTTCGATAAAATATAGACTAGTCATATTTTATCGGATATAATATTATCTTTGTCTACCTATACTTAAATATATTTAATTATTTATTTATTTGTAATCTATTACACTAATTTATTTCTATTAATATTCTAAAATCCCATGCATTTTTTTTTTTATATATAAAAAATTAAAAATTGTAATATATTTTATATTCTTAAAAACTTTATAAAATACATATTTTATAAGTAATAATTTTTTTTTTACACCTATATAAATTTCTAATTTTTATAAAATGGTCACGGGCCGGTTGGAATACCTTCGCGGGCCGGATCCGGCCCGCGGGCCGCGGGTTGGGCACGCCTGGTGTATAGAGAACGCTAATCTTAACATTTGGTGAAAATTTCAAGTATTTACATCGATTAATTTTTGAGTTATAGCAAAATAAAAAATTTGATTATGTCGAAAACTGGTTTTGCGTAAAAACTACCGTTTTTCCCAAAATTTTTTAGGGTTTTCCCGTCGCATTTAAAAAATATTGAAAATTTTTTACTTTTGACCCCCCAAAGTACCAACTAGATTTACTTTCCTTTCAGAAAAGTTGTTACATAAGGAAATCGAAGCATTTTTACTGCCAAAAAAGGTGTCGTCAGACACAAAAATAAAAAAAATAAATAAAAAAAAAAAATAAAAAAAAAAATAAAAAACACATCATTGTAAAACCAATAGATTCCATCACTCCGTTCAGAATCTAATACTATAATACACTCTATAATATGACCAAATATACCTTAAAACATGCCCTCAAATATTAATAAAAAGAAAAGAAATTTGAATAAAAATTTAATTTATTTATTATCTTTTATTGTCAGTTTATTTTAATTTTTTTAAAAAAATTATTTCTATAATATAACCTTATGAATTAATATATTTATAAAAAAAAAAAATAAAAAATAACTTTTTATTAATAATTTTTAAAAGTGGTGACAAAAAACTAAACTGTGGTAATTTTTCTTATGATACATAAATTAATAGTTTTTTCAGTCTATAAAAAATATATTTATGGTAAATTCTAAATAAAACATTATATTATTATGTGTATTGTCCAATAATAGCAAGAAACTTCGAAAATCATACTAAAAATCTAAAATACTTTAAATATCAAAATAAAATTTCATTTTTAGAATACCTAATGCATAAAATAAATTTTTATCTCGCTTTGTTTTTTATCATTAACCTATTTAACCATTAATAATATTCATTATAATATTGTCCAAGTATATAATATATATATATATGAGTATATTAAAATCAATTCTAATAATAAATTGAATTTGAGTGAATTCGGATAATTCAGTAAACAAACCTTATCACAGCAATTTTATACACACAAAATTACTCAAAAACGCAGAACGTAATTCGGTTGAAAATTTTGCAAAACTTAAAATAAAGAAAAATTCCTTTGTTTTATCTAAGAGTTTTATACATAATAAATGTTGGAATATTATATCTATATAATATAATTATAAAAAAATATTATTAATATGTTGCCTTATAATTATAAAAAGTAATTGTAATATTAACCCTGAATGCATATGTTAATATATTATGTATGACTAGTACCTAATTATATGTAATTTGTGAATAAAAATATTTTTTTTTTTTTATTTATAGTTTTGTGATAAAAAGTAATTTTTCTATAATTTAGCCAAAATAATGAAATGTCAATTTTGAAATAACATCAAAATGAAATAAATACGTCTACAATATTAATAATAATAATAAATAAAAAAGTACCTCAATTGTTAAATATTAAACATATTTAAGGGATGAGTTAAATTATACGCTAAAAATGTGAAGTCAATTTTACAACAACAAAATAGGGAGAGTGGAGCTGGCGTCAAATGTTATTGCCCTAGGGTGTTATTGATAGTAAGGACGGCATTGCAAAGAACTTCAAACCAATTAATTAGACAATATAATATTAATACACATTTAAATAAAATCGCAGATTTTTGAAATTTCTACCAGCTGTTAAGATTGGTATTTCCTCTATGTCATATTTTTTTCAAAATATTATATTGATTTTTAAGCCACTTATAGGCATTTAAAATATTCGATTTTTTTACATTTTTTTTTTATAATCGGTGATAAAAAAAATTTGGCTTGTACAAAATACTTGAAAATTTAATAGAAGATTCCACAGAAGTAGTTCTTAAAGTCCTTCAAAAATGTTTTTATAAGCGTTTGAACAGCAAATAGTGACATAAAATTACATGTAAAATATAATAATATGTATAATATTCTAGACTGACAAAGATATCGGTTTTTTTTTTTTAAATGCTCTAACTCAAAAACGAAAAACTGCAACAACTTGAAATTTTCACCAAATCTTTATATTGACGTTTTCTATACATGGTTAAGTTTTCAAAGTATTTTGACATATTTTGACTTATTTATGGACAATTTTTCTAAATTTTTCGTTTCAAAATAAAATATACTTATTACAATATTTATAAATAACAATGTATTATATTCTAGACTAATATATCATCTCCGTTCAGAATCGTTTTTCGTATACAATGATACCTATCATTGAATTCAAATTTAACAAATCCATTATAATGACCTATCCTATGAAGAGTCGCACTCCACCCCCAAGTGTACAGCAGAGCGAGGCCCATCCGGTTCTTTTTTTTTTGTATTTACTGTAATTTACGTAAACACAGATGCATTTATATATTGAATACATTTAAATTTAAATGATGTATAAATATTAACAATCTTATGTTTTGGAAGTTTTGGAGTTTTTTTTTCAAATTTTAATAAGTTACTAAATCATTAGCAAAAAAACAGATAAATGTATTTATGCTGTTATTCATAATATTTAATGCTCATAAAAGATACATTTTACAAAATATCTATTTCCATTCATCATTCACATAAATTTGTAATATAAATTTTGATGTTCATTTTTAATTTGTTTTTCTATCAGCATAATTCTAAATTATTCTAAATTATTCTTGTTCTTAAATAATTTAATATTTTTGATAATGTACTTGTTTATTACAAATTTGATTTCTCTAGTAATATTAACAATGGACAAATGATTTCAAAACTAATGATGGAAGAAACTACCACCACAACTACTCGTACCGTGTGTCCAACTGCTTCATCGGCTACGCGTGAACTAGATGATTTAATGGCTTCACTATCAGATTTCAAGGTAAGAATATGCAAAAATATATCTTTATATTTTTATAGTTTAAAGTTTGGCGTAGAATATTGTGTCCAAAAAATATTTACTTTATCTTATGAGTAAAGATCATTTTCTACTTGTTTATTATTCTTTCCTACTTGTGGGTCAATATTTTCAATATGTACGTATTTGAGTATTTCTAATTTTATCATTTGGCAAAAGTAGAATCTTATAACAAAAACACACAAATGTAAGGAAAATTAAATTTTTAAATTTAGGTTGTACATCTTATATACATATCAGTAAATTACACTAACCTACACTATACATTACTGGAAACAAATTATTTGCATAAATATCAAAATATATATTTTCAAATTAAAGTAAATATTTATTTTAAAATTAGTTAGGTGTGGTTAAATATTCAAATTTTGATTTTGAGTAAAGTTCATCGATTTATGTCACGTTATCACTTTTATCAGCTAATAAATCTGCACCAATAATGTCATTGGATTTAAACGAAACTTTATGAAAATCAATATTTTATAAAATATTTTAGATTTTTTTTTCCAATGTATTAGTTCTTAATTTCTTTCAAATGTATTCAAATTAATACTATTATCAAAAATGACAATTTATAAATGTTTTTTTAATTAAATCTTTGATATTAAATGCTCATTGTTTATATAAGTTATAAAACAGACGTAGTATTTTTTTAAATTTCAAATTCTTTTTTTACCTAAAATTATGTAAGCAATAAATATTATCTTAATTATACAGAAAAGTATTTCTGACAAAAGACAATAAAATTAATGTAGGGTTTTATTATTTGACGTATGTGAATTACATAAAAATAACATTAAATGAGCAAAATTATCTGGTAAAATTAATTTTTAGAAGATTCTTGCCAAAATGTGTGAACATATTACCTTGAAAATTTTTATTTTCAAACTTTGATTTAATAGAATATATTTATATATAAAATGTGAGTCCATAAAATTAGGTCATGTATTTGAGTAAACTATTACTGACTTTAAATCAGTTTGTGGAGTAAGGCTTAAAACATTGACACACCCTACTTCACAGAGTTTCGGTCCCATGCCATTAAATTACATTTCTAAATTTTTATTTTACTTATTTTACTTTGTACTACTTTTATTTGAGGGTTTATCTTTATGTTTTTAGACATTCAAGTTCTTTCTTATATTACTTTACTTGTATAAATATTTTAAATGAACAATTCAATTTTTTTTTTCATTACATAAATCTTATAAAAAAATATTTAAATGAAATAAAAACGATTTAAATAAAGATATAATGCTTTGACCAAAATTATTCAAACTTTTTTAGATAAAACTTAAATATTATTAAAATATTAGATTAAAATTTTAAGTTTTATACAATGGAATTTTACTTTACTAAATTTATATTTATCATTAATTTCTGAATACTTTTATTACTATACTTACTTGAAATGTGATAAATAAATATTTAATTCACATATTTGATGTTTCCTAAAATTTTTATAAATATTTTAATACATTTCATTTCAATATTACGTAAAATACTATCAAATAATTTTTTTATTCATAATTCCGATTAAAAAAAAAAAAAAAAAAAAATTAAATTGAAAAATTAAATCTTTAAAAACTGTTTATAATATACTTTAAATATTATATTTGACATCAATTATCTATTGCAAAAAAATAATTTTAAAACAATTACAAAATATTTAAAGAGTTAAATTATTCTATCTACTTTATTTAGATCAGGTATGTAAAAAACTTTGTTTATAATGGATGTGTCCATATATGATATTGGTTTTTAAATTTTTTTTTCTTGGTTTTATTGTTTATGTTCTTTGTACCTATTATTTGTTATTTATATTTATTTATTATTTATTATTTTTTACTCTAATATAGTAATAATAACATAATATTACTATAATATATTTATAATATATTATATTATAATTTAAGCAATTTATTTAGTTTTAAATCATTGTCTAATAATTAATAATTATTAATATAATAATTGTCTTTGTTTACTTAAGAACACATTACAATTTTATAAAGATTTTATTAATCGTGTTTGATAGTTGAAGCTTTGGTTATTCTATCTTGTATGTAGGTAGAAAAACATTGTAAAGTAATTAGCGATTCCGATTAAAGACAACTATTAACAATTTTACAAGGTAAAAGAAACGTGTCACTTTCTATGTTTTACAGTTATAGCTACTAGGAACACACATTAAAAATGTAATGTACATAAAGTTACATAAACATTTGCTTTTTTTTTTTTTTTAAGAAAAATTATTTTCGACGTGAAATGATATACAAATAGAATCTATCATACATTAATCATGGTTTCAGTTGTAATACAAATAAATATTATTAATATAACAGTGGAATTTTAAATAATTTTGAATGCGTAAAAAATCAATTCTATATATAGGAATAGAACTAAGGTCATGCATTGGCAATTATTGATGGATGGATATATTCATTGGTCCTATGACGAACAAAGTAATAAAATAGTTTCAAAATTAAATGATTTAAATGATTCATAATTTTCTTATTATTTTTTACATTTTAAATAATTGCATTCAAAATAAATAAATTTATTTTGTGTTAATGTTGATAATTAATTTTGACTATATGAAACAAATAGAATATTTTATGAACAATTCATCTTAATTACTTAATTCTATTGTTAATTTATACTTTAAATTAACATTACATCAATGTATGATAACTTTCATTTAAGATAAGACAAATCATTTGAAAATATCTTTATTTTGTTTTGATTACCTTAGAATATAATATAATATTTACTACTTTATATGATTAAAATACGATACAGATACTATGTTATTGTGTTTGCGTCTCACATACGATCTTATTTTTTTAAAAATATTTATAAGCAAAGGACTCTATGAAAAGTTATTAATCGTAACCGACCATCACACGTCTATTTTTCTAACTATTACATATTCTGATGACTACACAATATCAAAAAAAAATATGAATTCGTAAAAGACCTGAAATAAAATGTATATCGTTTATATAAGTTTTTACAATCGTTTATATAAGTTTGTAGATTCTAAAGTAACCACGGGGTGGGACTTTCGCCAATCAAAGTTGACTCGTTAGTCACTGTCATCATGACTTAATGCAATTTTATTTTCAACGGTAGAAAGGGAACTGTAGTGCCTTGTGCAGACCAGAAGACCACTTTTTGTTGTTTTACCCATTATTGGTAGTTTACAGAAATAACTTTTTAACGAGACTTTTCATTTTGTCCCTTCTCACGTCATGCGGGCGGAGTTTGGCAGCTATTGGCAAAACAACTAAGTTTTATATACCGATGTTCTTCCCATAGACGCTTCACAACCTAAACAATTTTGTCAGTGACTGTCATAATATTACAAAAGCTAAAAACTATATTTTTTATAATTAAAAAATAAATAAATAAATAAACCAAAAAACCGAAAATATTTGAACGATCAATTATTACTTCGTTCGATCACTTGTTAAAAAGTCTGTGTTTCGTCGACAGGTATCCAGCCCAGTCCAAGCAAGTTACGCTACTGAGTCGGTGGACGCGGCCGCACCATTGGATTGCATGCTAGGAAGTCTGACCGCCGAGATGAACAGACAAGGCGTGAACACGACGCAGAAAGGCTGTTGCACTGCTTGCGACAAAGCCATCGTTGGCCAAGTGATAACGGCTCTGGGCAAGACTTGGCACCCGGAACACTTTATCTGCAACCACTGCAACCAAGAGCTGGGCACGCGCAATTTCTTCGAGCGCGAAGGACGGCCGTACTGCGAACCGGACTATCACAATCTGTTCTCGCCCAGATGCGCGTACTGCAACGGACCCATATTGGACGTAAGGATTTCCTCTCGAATCCGTTGCATCGAGCGGACGGATTCACACGACTATTATCCTGTTCTCGGGGCACGTTGTGTGTATTATATACTTATAATGTGCGTACTTGTTTCAGAAATGTGTGACGGCCTTGGAGAAGACATGGCACACAGAACACTTTTTCTGCGCCCAGTGCGGCAAGCAGTTCGGCGAGGAAGGATTCCACGAGCGGGAGGGACGCCCGTACTGCAAGGACGACTACTTCGACATGTTCGCTCCCAAGTGCGGTGGATGCACCCGGCCAATAACAGAGAACTACGTTTCGGCCTTATCCACTCAATGGCATTCGAACTGTTTCGTATGCAGGGTAAGCCACGGTCGACTCTTATACGCTTTTGTATCAATGTTTGGTTTTTTTTATATGTTTTCAGTAATTCGTCAGTTAATGTTATTTTGTAATTTGAAAATGTGTCAGTTTATTTTTAGCCATCATTTCTAGGTCGTAGAAATTTACAAACACATATTATTTTCACGTAAAATATGCTTGGCACTTGACCAGTAAGCTCCAAAATTCATCGCTGCTATTTATAAGATCTATTGCTGTGTAGGCGTATCAAAACTAACTTGCCATTTTGCTGATTCCATCTGTTTAATCGCTAACAAATTGCATCCCGAAGAAAACAAGTGTTTCATTTTTGTATACGAAAAAGTTGTCGCGTTTCTTGTACAAAAAAAAAGTTTGTTTATCAACACTTTGAAATTAGCTTAATTTTTTTATAACCTTGAATGCCGTTTTAATGCTCATTAACTATCTTTCTTAAAACGTCAAGCATAACATTTAATTTTTCTTCATAATTGAAGAAACTACTTAAACAGCCATTTAAAGATCGGCTGCAAAATTATATGCATTGTAGGACTGCAAGGAACCGGTCACCGGCAAGTCGTTTTATGCAATAGAAGGAAAACCAGCATGTGCAAAATGTGTCGGTGTCGATGAGGAGGATTGATTACTATTTGTTTCTACAACATTATCAATGTAGAATGTTTATCATAATTTTATTTCATACTATTGTACAATCAAAATATAACTCATGCATGTTAAATAAACAAAAAATTATATTATTAAACTATGTTTTTATTATGAAATAAATTGTTGTGATTTCTATGATGCCATGATTAGAATAATGTATCATATTGATTGACTGTTATTGAATTACTTCAATATTGTTAAGTCCAAAATTATGTTGAATTTTTATTCTTATTATTGTTGGTTGAAAAAGAAAACCTGAAATTAAAAAGAAAAATCTACTGTCGATTTGATTTTGATCATTTATTCTTATTATGGTACATATCTCAACTGAGTGTCAAATCTATATGTGTCTGTATACTGACCGGCATCTGTATTTGCAGGACTGCCGTATACCATTTGCTAGTGGCCAATTCTTTGATCACGAAGGCCAACCCTATTGTGAAACACATTATCATGCTAAACGTGGATCTTTGTGTGCTGGATGTCACAAGCCAATTGCTGGCCGTTGTATTACTGCAATGTTTAAGAAATTCCATCCAGAGCATTTTGTGTGCGCTTTTTGCCTGAAACAGCTCAACAAGGGGACTTTCAAAGAACAAAATGACAAACCATACTGCCATTCGTGTTTTGAGAAGCTTTTTGGATAGATAAGGGACTGATGATAATAATTTAATGACTATTGGTTAATATACATAAAATAATTGTATTATCAGTGCAATTAGTTCGAAGCAATAAATTTATATTTCCATACTAGATCCCAATTATATTATAATAAATATAAATGTATGTATACGCGTTATTAAGACCAATTATCACCATATTTTTATTACTCCTTAGTATTAATATTGCTTTATTAACATTAATATTGTATTACTTATTTCAAGTATCATCTGAATCTGTAAAAATATTTTTTTCTTAATTATTGTTATTCTATAATAATGTCTTATTGTTTTATATTCTTTGTCTGTTATACTAGCTTATTGGTATATATTATTTTTCCAATCAATCCATTTTCTATAAGTCTCATTTTACCCCATTCCAATTGTAAAGCCTTTTTTAAATGCTTCAGTATGATTATACTTACCACAATTTCAGTATCATAACTTTAGGGGCATTCTACATTGTTTATGTTTTAATTTTTGTATTGTAGTTAATGTTTTGTAAATTGTTAATTGTATAATAATGTATAAAACAAATATTATATTTTGTCTAAAAAAATATTTTTCAATGTTATTGTTTTCTTAGAAAAAAAAAATGTATAGAAATTGTTTATAAAAACTTTAATTAAAGTTTTTTTTTTTCTATTAATCATTTTGCCTTTATATCAAATATTTTCACATAACTTAATGATAGCATTATTTATAACTTATTTTATTTTTTATTTAATCGTTAGTCTTATATAGTTATCTATTTGTATTGTAATAGTATACATTATATTGCTTAAGATATAAAACAAATAATATTGTAAGTAAACACCAATAATTATAATTCAAATTATAACCCATCGTAATAAGTTCTCAGCAGTGTAATATTATGAATTGATTATTTTGAATTCATGAATTTAATGAATTTTTTTCATTAACTGCATAATACTGTGTATGATAGAATGTTTGTCTGTCTTATGTCAAGTACAAAACATAAAAACTAATATAATTTAAATTCTAAGTTATTATTTTTGTTTACTTAATAATTGAGATTGTGTTTAATTTAAACCTAATACTTAAGGTATTTATTTTTGAATTCTGAAAATAAACTATAAAATTAGATTTTTTGGATTATCAATTTATTAATATTTCATTTTAAACTAAACTATAGAATGACTGTAGAATTATAAAAATCACTTCATAATATATTTTATTTTATATAAATTAATTGTTTGAATATTAGTAATTGAAAAATATTGTTTCAATTGTTTTAATAATATTATAATATAATCTGTAATGTTGTATATGAACATCATTTTCCTCCCCTGTCATTATATCAAAAAATGTATGATTCATTAATTTTATTATAACAATAATTTGTTAATTTGTGTATTTTTTTTCTCATTTGTTTTTTTCCTTACCATTTTAAAACATGAACCAAAAGTTGTTTTTTTTAATTATTATTATTATTATTTATATTTCAATTAGGGTTACCAGATTATACCTTTAAAAAAAAGAGTACATAATAAAATATGTCATAAAGTAAAAAGAAAATTCTATTTTCATAGATAATATTTATTTAATCAACATTACATTTTATATACTTAAAGATTAAGAATTAATACAAAAGTTTTAGTATTTATTATTTCTTCGAATTTTTAATCACAAATTATTACCTATTCTTAATACAGTAGTTATTAACCAGAGGATAGGCGTAGACTTTAATTGCAGGTGCAGCATATAAAATTAAACAGCCCATTTTTAACAATCGGCCAAATTATTGTTGAACCGTTAAAATGATTGATCACATTATATATAGGCTGCGTTATTGTTACCAAAGTGGCTATAATAGTGTAATCATTTGTTTTTTTTTCAACAATTGACAAATGTAAACATACTTCCTTACATTTATTCACTGCTTTTAAAAACACCAAGTTACAATTACTATCAGATATTATTAGTTGTACAACATAAACTCATAGAATAATTAGTCGATTTATTTATTTTTCTTAATTAAATAAAAATTACTTATGATTTATATAAAATTATTAAATAATGAATTGTCCCGACTGGCCCACAAATCAATCAATCGGCCCAAAAAATGTGACAAATGCAGCACATGAACCTTCTGCTGCACCCGTACGCACGCCTATGAACCAGTGAACAGAGTACAGTGAAAATGCTTACAATTGTATTGTGTCATCGACAAATGTTTTACAGAACACGGACTAAACTAGTACTGGTTGCGAGTACTGACCAATACTAGTTCCGATTTCTAAACAACGACTTACTACAATGTCATGTCATGCTTGTATAGTTGTATACCTATATACAGTACCTCTACCCGCCTCTACCATAGAAATTCCGGAGAAAAACGTCGGTAAGATCGATAACGACTGTTGTGCTCTTGTTCTGATGTGGGTAATACTCGGTTACCCAAAGACCCGATTATCCGGGTTATATCCGAGTTTACAGGTACCAACCAATGTTTTCGGGTAGTGGGTATCCACTACCCAAAATTTTTGGATTCCCGATGGAAATTTTTAACAAACGTAAGCGAAGACCTAACTGCTAAGAGGAAATTTGTATTATAATATAACTTTACAATTATACAAAAATTCCCTTATTTAATAATTAGTTTATTTAAGTATAATGTTGAATACCATGTTAAAAACTATTTTAAAGCCTTTATTAAAACATTGCAGGTAATGGCTATAGTGGCTATAGCCGTTATCTTTTATGTGTATAACTACGTAGATAATAGGTAAGTAGCTACGTAGATAATAAGTAATCGCAATCGTAAAATTAAGTAGATATAATATAGCACGTGCGACAATATTGTATTGTTATATTGTTATCAAGCAGCCGTTTATCATCTTGTTAAAAAACATTTTTAAGATAACTGTAACCAATTGGCTAAGTAAATAACGAGTATACAAACCATAACGGGTGTCCGAAATGTTGTAATTCGAGTAATATCCGTAAATTCAGGGTACTCGAGTACTCGAGTATCAAGAGTACTAAATCAGTGATCATTTAAATAAATAAAAATATATTTTCTGTACTGCAATTTTAAAGACTTAATTTAATGACAAATCACGTTTTTACAAATTACATTTTTTTAAAATGCTCCAACTCAAAAACCAAAAATCGCAACAACTTGAAATTTTGACCAAATCTTTATATTGACGTTTTCTATACATGGTTAAGTTTTCAAAGTATTTTGACATATTTTGACTTATTTATAGACAATTTAAATTTTCGATT
>JASXSY010001283.1:0-90914 GCA_034509805.1 Sipha maydis | reverse complement strand
ATGCAGCTGCACGCGCGAATTCCATTGCAACAATATATTTTTAATATTTTTTTATTTATTATATGAAATATACAATCTGTATCAAACAAGCACAATAAATGAATGCGAGGTAAAAATAAAAACTCACTTGACTCACCCATCTTGAGTTTACGTTAAAATATCTCCGTACCGTTTTTTTTGTTTTAATTTTTTTTGTTAATCCTGTAGCGAGCATTTACTGGAAGTTAAGGGATATGTGTTATATCGTGGATTTTCGTGGTTTTAAAGTCTAGTTAAGAACCTTTTATAAAAAAGCTACTGCTTCTTCCTCAACGACTGTAACGAATGTGAATAATATTCAAATGTATGTTATGTATATGTGTTATACAAATATTTTTTGCGATCTGCGTATAAGTATAAGAGTAAAATATTTTCAATGAATGTATATACATTATTGCATTGAAATCGTGATTTGATATACTATCAATGAAATAAAATTGAAGTCAATATAGTAAAATAGTAAATGACAACCAACTGTAAAACGAACTAATCGTATTGGGAGGAAGGGGTGGAAACGGTTGTTTTTTCGTACGGATCTGCACGTTTTATTGAACACTATGCGATCATTACGATTATCAGTTTTCTGTCATACTTTCACCGGGGCACGACTAAATTTTTTCATTGCAGTGTTTTTTCTACATTTTCTAGTCGAATAATATTGATCGATAACAATAATGAATGTGTGAATAATTGTTGCCGACCACTGTTTTTCGTTCGTCTATGCGAGGAGCGCGTCATGTCGTACAGGCCACTATATTGTAATAGTACATTAATTTCGTTTCCGAATTTCTGTGTCCTTGTACGTACGATACTAAACGTCATATTATTCACCGAACAATATAATCACGTGTATATAAAAAAAAAAAAAAATAGAAAAAAATATAGTCAATATATCGGCCCTCATGATATGATGTGTGATCGTGTAAATTGTGTAAAATAATTATATGGGTATAAAAATATGTCGAACACGAAAATGCAGTTGTACGCAGCATAATATTACGTTTCCGCGTCTTGTCTCCTCTAATATGATTATGTTGTATTGCGCTCGGCAGCCACGTTCTCGACACATACCGCTTGTTTTTATTCGGCCCACCCGTCGCGTACGGCGTACGTTACGCTCACAATCGGCAGAACGAGAAATGTACAACGCACGGAGTACACCGATACGCGTACTGTAGTCCCGTAGTGCATCTCCCACAGCCGAAAACCACTGCGGTAAAAACGGTATAATGTTATGTAACGTTACGGTGCGCGCGGACGGTAAAACGCACATTGGCGCCGAGGGGCTGCAGTCCGACAAATGTAGACGGATAATCTACATTCGATAAATAATCCCATCGGCGGGGACCCACGAACCCAATAATAATTATAACTTGTAACAGAAACGAACATACGCACGTAAAAAGTTCGAAATTATGTACTGTATAATATACATATATTTTTAAAATAAAACAACAACGGCTGCACACGAAAAAAGTTTGGAATTGGATTGAGGTATTGCACATAAGTTATTCTGTTTTCATTACTGTTATTATAAGCGAATCTCGCTAGTTTTATGGTCGGTTTCTGAACGATTTTTTTATTCGTACGTTTCGTCCCTTCCCGAGGAAATATCGTATCGAAAATCACGGACCGGGTTCGGCGACTTGGGACTTGCCCACATTAGCATAGTGAGTGCAATCATATTTTCATGCGCTGCGTGCTAAGTATTGTGGTACACGTGGTATACCGTTTCTCGTCGTATTTAATTATTCGCTAGTCGATCGCAAACGACTGCACTACTGCTGTATCGCACTTGTCGCATTCGTCGCCGCCGGTTACGTTTCTGTATTACCGCCGTTGCCGCTATAAACGAATATTTTATTTATTAAATTTTTTATTTGTACACGAGCAAGTCCTTTGTCAGTTGACATTCATGTTAAGGTACACACAAGAATACAAATATATAGATAGAATAGGATGAGTTCATCATAATATCAATGTGTATAATAATATTAAATATCGAAGGTTGGATCCGCATCGGCATCAGACATAATTTATATCAATACCGTGCCGTTACTGTTATTTTTTAATATTTACGTCTACGTGGAAATGACGTCGTCGTTGGCGTTAGTTCGTCTTGGAATCTTGGATGTTACTAGCGGCGAGACGGTACTCCGGCTCCGACGCCGATTGTCGCGTATTATTTACAATGTTATAATTACCGAAAAGTCGCGCGGACGGAGTTCAATGGTATCGCCGGTACCAATATCAACGATATTATAACTCCGTTCGCTCGTATACATTGAATATCATAATATTATAAAATGCGTTAGCCGCGTACTGCAACGTAAAATAATAGTTATTAAGTCCACGCGAGCGGACGGGGGGGTTTTTTTTCACGAAAAGAGCGTAAGGGCGTGTCCGAAGGATTCGGTGGCAGAAACGTTTTTACTGTTATGAGACGATAATGTTTCGCTTGTTCCACATTGTCGCGTTCATTTAAACGCGTCGTAGCGTTGAATGAAAAAGATATATTCTACGTCGTTACGACACACAATCAGTGCTCGAATCAAGTAACATTCCGTTTAAAAGGTTCAAAAACTGTCGGAAAAATTTTAAAAAAATGCGCTCCGAAAAGTGAAACTGTTTAGGTCGACGTTTAACAAAAAAAAAAAAAATAAAATAAAAACTGAATAATAATAATTACTAGTAAAGGAGACAAGTCATCAAGCGTCTCCCCTTGGATTCGGCCACTGTAAATATATGTATACGTATAATGTAACGATAATCGACCAATACTAAAACATTTTATTATGTCATACAATTTCGGTGACGGTCCGTTGATCCGGGACGATTTATTTTGACCCGGGTGCGAACAAGCGAACTGCAGCAGCTCTAATCTTGCAGTGCAAATCTTAAGACGGTAATAACAATGAAACCTTACGAGCCAAGTTTGCTGAGCAATCGGAAGACCGATCCCGAGATGAAAAGGAATCGTCGTACCCGTCACATTTGGAACGAAAAATAAAACAGTCCCGTACGAATCGGTCGTGGCGCGTACATTATCGGGGATTTTAAAGTTCCATTTTCACTTTCAGTCTCAGAATTATTTTAATTTTTTTTTTTTAATTTTATATTTGTTCGGTGTTTTATGAATTTAAATTTTAAATACATTTTAACAATATCCGATATATTTAAGAGTTTCTGAAAGCTGCATACCTCTAGGGACAGACAGGGACTCAATGGCTTAAACACTCTACTTATGTATACCTACAAAAGTAGCGGGGTATTAAATAGTATTATAAATTATAATGTGAAATAATTATATATTTATGTTAGTTAATTGTTTGTTATTATAATTTTTTTTTTTTAAACTAATTTTCAAAAGTTAGTGTTTATGCACAAAATTAATGAAAACGATTTTATTAAAAGTTTAAATATTTACTTTATAGTTTGCAGTTTCAGGCCACCCGTGCTGGTGTACAGAAATGCGTACGATAATTCCCAGATTATTTGTGTCGGTAGATGATTAAAAAACATGATGTAAACTGTTCGAAAATATTGTATCGCAACAAAACTGTTCGATAATGTATACCGATACAATAGTAGATTTAAAAAAAAAAAAATCAGAATTCCAGACCTTTTGTGTTTCAGTGATAAGAAAACAACGACATACGCGAGTAGAGATAAAAGTCAAATTCATTTTTAAAATTAGCTATTGTTAAAAATATTATTTTTATTGACCTGAACAATAAATATGCCAATATTCATAAACTAACAAACATTTGCCTACCGGTAATGTCAGCACAGGACCGAAAGGGTATTATTTTGGCTTACTCGTCACCGTATCCTCGGTGTATGCGGTATACGACGATTTTATGAGCTAAAAGTTCAAATGTTCCATTTACTACGCGCGTATTATACTTTTCCCGAGTCGTACATAGAAACAGTGCCAACGTACTTGGCGGGATGATTGGACCGTGAAAAAATTGAAACACCAAGACGTCGTAATGTTCTTACTGATGTAGGTTTTCCAACAACGAGGACGGTTACAATATTTCGTGCTTCGCAAGACACTTGAGATATTTCACATACCTGCACGGGAAATGTACAAGAATATAGTGGAATATATGACATATTTCACTCGAATATAGTGTCAATCCAAATATTCACGATTATGACACCCATCAAAACAAATCCGATTGATTTATAATTGTAAAAATTACAATCGTCGTCGTAAGCATTTTAGAATTCACCACGATTCTGTTTGGAAACAAATTATATGCGTATTGTGTAAATATATACCTACGATGATTTGATATTTCAAAAACGTTTTTGCAGTCAAGTAAAACCGATCGAAATTGCTCTTATTTTTATTCAGTTTTATTCAACAGTCAAAAATCAAACATTCATTATTATTATTGTTTTAAAAAAATCACGGATTCCAATTCGATGTTGTAAAAACAGCATAATGTCATGATCTTGTAATAACCGAAAATAGAAAGGGTAGTAATAAAGGCCCAAAAGTAGAATGGTTGGTAGGGTTATATGGGGGTTGATTACCTTCCTCCTTGTTTAAGGGAGGGTTCTCGGGATTACAAAGGTTCGAGAGCCGATCAGTACAAATGGGTAGTCTGGCAAGCTAGACAAAATAGCATTTACTTGTTTGTGTAGATACTCTGGTGTCGATGATCTGGACACTTATAATTACTGTAGGATAATGGTGAGGTCGAAATGAAGTGAGACAGACCCAGGCTTTGATGTACTGAAGCTGGACACTTTTCAACACTCGCACAGACAGCTCAAAACAAGTTTGAAAGTATAAAAATCGCACGTAATAGCCACTCGACATAAATTGCTTCTTAGACAATCTTATGGTCCGTGTGCCCACACTGACGACCTAAGATCCAGAAGCGTTTTATTAATCTCACGGTCCGTGTGCACACACCGACGACCTAAGATCGAAAGCGTTGAAAAGGGTATTGTATCCCTGTTATATAGGGACGTATGGCGGGATGGACGTTGGACCGTTTCCTTTGAAGATTTGACCTACTCATGGTGTCAATAGTGTATTGTTTGTTTATATTTGAAAAATTTGTGTTGTCTGTGCGGGTATTGAAAGAACCGTTATTTAATGATTTTACAATTTTAAGATGGAATATTGTACTCGTACATTATGACAATTAGTTCGTACAATTTTGAACCTTCGAATGATGCACATCATTACATCCACCTTACACTTTTTTTGTTGTGTCCTCACAACAACACTCGCTGGTGAGAGTGAGAGTAATATAAATATTTACAAACATTTTAAAATCGAAATCAAAAAATAGAGAATGTAAGTTAAGATACAATGACTGTTTTCTTATAAAGAGGGAAAGAGTATTTATTTTTACAATTTATAAAGGGACAATATTAATCGTTTTATACTGAAAAGTGAAAAGTAATATAGTCGTGAATGGTAGAACAGAAATTTTATATCTACTATTCTAATGTATTTCCTATCTGGTGAATGATAATGAGTGCTTACATATTGATATCTTATAACTAATCATTGAACATTACATGTGATGTTAATGCAATGATTTACAATTTTCAATTTTGTCATGTTTTTACATTGTTTATGAGTATTAGATACAATATCTTACTATGCTGTTTCATTATTTACATTTAAAAAGAACTTAACTTGATACATGTAGAGTACATAAGAACATTGACATTAAGCATATAGGTGTACATACACATGTATATATCTTAAATATGGATAAATATAAATTTTATCTTATAATTTACTGACCTAGAACGTTATAAAATATAGTGTATAAAATATCCTATAGATTAGTTTACATAATATTATTTCTTATACAAATCTCATAAACAATGAAGTTTTTAAAACATAATTATGTGAATATTTAATGAAGCAAAGTATATGCATGCACGTGCATTATCGCACATATAAATATACACTTACAAATACATATAAATGTACTTATATAGGTATATATAATAATACATTAAATTTTTTTCTATTTAAAGAAAAAAAATTACATTTTTATAACATAATAATGATTGATTTTACTTAAATTTGGATTATTAGGCTTTTTTGTTTACAATTTTTTTTTTATCTTACAATAATGATAACTTATTTTAGATTTATATTATTTACATTATTTGCAAATTATATGGAATTATGGAATTCTTATGATAAAACAATTGTCAACTTTACTATATATTTTAATCACTTAACTATAGTTTAAATATGACAATTTTTGTAGGAAATTTCTATAATAAATTGTTACCTATTGTATATTATAGCGATTGACTTAATTTTTATTTAAATTAAGAACACATATTTTTGAATGGTTTGAAAAATTTTATAATTATAATAGACTTAATTTATACTTAATTAATTTTTTTATAATCAAATTTATGAATTTTTTTTTTGTGGCAATAATTAGCTAAACTTATACTTATAATTAAATTATTTATTGAGTTGGTAGACCCTTTTTTTTTTTTATTTATTTTTCACATCTTTTGAGTTCTCGTTTCATTGATTGTTTTATATGGCGCCTGTGTGTTGAATTCTGTTCAGCTGTATGCTGCTTAATATAATTATGAAAGTGATGTTGAATACTTGAGATTTACTTATAAAGTTAGTGTTCGCTGTGGTTTTTCTATGTTTTTTGTTACATCTGAATTGGTTTTTTGATTGGTGTTATCGGAGTTTATTTTAATACAATTTGCTCGTTCTTTGTTGGCTTTGTGTAGTATGTAATGCGTGACGCTCGTGAATATCCCTGCTATCAGTTTTGTGCTCCATCCAAATGTCTGATAGAGGAGTGTGAAGTTGAGGCCAGTATTTAAGATGTTAATACTATTTTCCAAATTAGAAAGATTCCTAATAGGCCTGATGTTATGTTACCTATTGTGGTAAACCATACCCATAATTTGTTTAATTCTTTTTGAATTAAATTACTAATTGTTTCTTCGTCGATTAAGTTTTTTATTTTTATGCCTTGGTCAAATGTTTCATAACCTAGGGTTTTTCTGGCTAGATTTTTCTGTATAGTTTCGATTTCTGCCGGAAACAAAAGGTGTTGCTGTAGGGCGTTGATCGTATCGGGTGTATAGATTCCTGCATCCATTAAGTGTATTGGGTCCTTGTAGGACCACGTCCACGAGGTTAGAGGTTTTAATTTTTGTGGTTGCTTAAGTGTAATAGGATTTGGGGTCATGGCAATCCATTCGCTATCGATCACGAATGCAGGTGGAAGAAATTCATTACAATCAATTTGTGTGCCATATTTTTGAAGAATTCGAGTTTTTGGAGTCATAAATAGTGTTTTGTTGTTGTGCACTACGGGAAGTTCATTAAAACAAGATTTTTGACGGGAAATTTGTACATTTATTGGCTTGCATTTTAGTAAATATATTATTTCACCTGATTTTATGTCAGTGAATCCAGGGCCGCCTCCTATAATATATGCGAGTTCTGATAAGCTGTACGAGGCTAGGGATAATTTTTGTGTAAGTATTTATTGATTTTACAATTTTAAGATGGAATATTCTACTCGTACATTATGACAATTAGTTCGTACAATTTTGAACCTTCGAATGATGCACATCATTACAATCTCGATCGCTGATTTTTTTTTTTTTTTGTCCATTTGTTGCTATCAACTGTGTAGGAAGGTATAATTGTAGTGGCCGTCGCTTTCAAACTTGTAACAAAAATATATCTTACAACAGTTAACTGTTTATGAGTACCGTAAGCTGATGAACTAACCGCGGAACGATTCCCCCGCACTCGATATCGTAGAGTACTCTCATTTGTATCTGACATGCATTGTATAAATACATTAACGCATTTTAGCGAACATTATACAATTTCTGTTTAACTCTATATATATATATATATATATATATATATATATATATATATATATATATATATATATATATATATATATATACATTTGCCATGTTGAGTGGTACGCTTTAGATATTACGCAATTATATCAATACAGTTAACTTTTACGCGTATTATAATTAAAAAAAAAAAATGTATTAATGAATATCGCTTACGCGCTATAATATATTTTACCGTATTAGCTTAGGAAACATGCGTCTTTCCTGAATGACGTACACAAAACAACTTGTCGAATACTCACCCCGTCTACAATCATTAGATCTTATCTGTCATATTTTAATACGTTTATAACGTGTGTGTGTCTGGCAAAAATCGATGTCGAGTCAGTAGAAGCTAAAATCGAGTACAGGCAGTGTCCTTTATATTCGTAATATACGAGTATGTTATCACTTGAGACCGGATTTACACTACTTTTTATTTACTTTAAGTATGATTTATACTTTTACAACCAATTCGAGTATTGTGAGCACACAAAAGTGTTCGTTGCATGAATATTCATTAATATTAATTACACAATTTTCGAGAGAAAAAATATATTACTACAATGGTGATAATGTACTATCGTTATAGTTGAATTTGTTATGTCGATGATACATAGGTACGTCATGTTTTTTGTAATTTATACATTTTGTATGCATGTAAAGAAATGACATATAGGCAGTTTTAATTCCGATACTATTAGCTTACTACTATAGGCTATACTTATTTTGTTTATTCTGTTTTATTTTTGTATGCGGTGTAATTTTTGTGCTGTGTATAATTATGTTTTATTTGCATTATCCCAGAGATCGCAGCCAACAATAAAATAACTAGTAAAATAATTTATGAGCTTTGAGTAAAATTGATGAAAAATAACAATTGGCCTTTTATAATTTTATTATTATTATTATCATTATTGTTATTATTATTCGCGATGTCACTTTTTTCTGTTCTTAAGCAAAAACCATAGTTTATACTGATAACAATAATGATAATAGTATTAAAAATATAAAATATGAGAAAAAATACAAATAAAATAATAATGAAATTCAAATTCAATCTGTTCTGTCAATATTTAATAAATATGTATAAAGAAATGTCATTTTTGAAATGTAAAATACACAAATTCAATATCCTGATTTAATGTGCAGTTTTTAAAACTTTATGCAAATAAGTGAAAAGTAATTTCAATGTAATTTAAACGAAAAAAAATAAAAATAAAAATATTCAGAATTCTAACAATAACATCAAGTGAATTATTTTAAATAATAAATTTACATAACAATATAATATATCAGATACATATAATATTATATATTATGGTATATCTGAATAGTTTAACACAGGGTGTTTCACGATGAACTGACAAATGCAATAATTTTTGTTCTATTGAACATTTTCAATCAATTTTTTTTTAATTGTCAATTGTCATTAGCGCTACATTCAAAATTTTTTTCAATTTTTTTTCTAACATGTATGCAAAATTAAAAAATTAAAATTTGCTCTGTTTAATTTTTAAAAAAAATCAAGATAGCCATTTTGTAAATCCGACTTTTAGAAAAATGTTGGTGTCAAAAACTTGTACTAAGGTTAAGTCAATAATTTTTAAACAATTTTTAAAGTTTGTTTAAATTTAAATTTATTTCTTGTTTATCAGTGTTATAGCGATTATCGTTATCATGAATAACCAAAAATTATGATACTGACGTAGTATAATAATATGAATGGTTATAAATAGAACAATTTATTTCTTGGGAAAAAATAATTCAAAATCGATAATCGCTATAACACTGATAAACATAAAATAAATTAGAATTCAAACAAACTTTAAGAATTGTTTAAAAATCATTGACTTAACCTTAGTAAAAGTTTTTGACGCCAAAATTTTTCTAAAAATCGAATTTACAAAATGGCTATCTTGATTTTTTTAAATATTAAATAGAACAAATTTTAATTTTTTAATTTTGCATACATGTTGAAAAATATTTTGAATATAGCGCAGACGAAAATTGACAATTAAAAAAAAAAGAAAAAGTTTAAAATGTTCAATAGAACATAAGTTATTGCATTTGTCAGTTCATCGTGAAACACTCTGTACATATTCAATAATTAATTCAGAAGTATGTTGTTGAATTTAGCTGGATATTGATAAATTACATAGTTTTGGCTTTTATAGGTTGTGAAACTTATGAGTTGAATATCTGATGAAAACATCTTAAATTTTTCTACTTGCAATAATTATTTAATTCATCAAATTTTATCACTCAAAAATCTGATTTACATTATTGTTTATTCAAATATAAATCAAATATCATTTTATAAGGTTTCTTATTTACAATGTACACAATAATAAAAAGTTATATTTTAGTATATTTTTGATCAAAAATTAAACAGTCAAATATTGTAATAATTAAAAAAAAAATTTTGAATTATACACTTTTGAAATAGGAAAAATAGAAACTCATTGGTTAATTGCTACATAAGGATAATGTGCGACAGATTATCAAACAACAATTAAATGAAAATAATGGTTATACACAAACAGAAGGGTAACAATTGATTGGTATGCGATTTATTTTACAGTACGTCGGTGTATAAAATTATAGACGTACAAGAAATTCGAAAACAAATGCAATGAGAAGAAACAGAACAAATTGATCTTTACAATATGTAACTCTATGTAAATATTATTGTATTCAAACGTAAATTTTTAATCATACTCTTTTAAATGCCACGCAGAAAAAATAGAAAAAATACTTCTCTACGGATAAATCCGTTTTTCCAAGGATGGATCACGGTTTTTCTCTTGAAATTCGATTTGCAATACCATTCATTCAGAATAAAAATAATAAATTATAATATAAATGTAAAATAAAAATTTATTCAGATAATATTCTTATCTAGAGTAAATTATAAAATATATAATCTGTTTAAATACTTTTGATGGACAAAAAAAAGTCATCTCGATTCAATTCTCTGTAAATTAGGTGCATACTTCGAATCGAGTATTATTTAAAATAAGTTAAAGCTGTTTTTTTATTTTAAAACTCTTAAAGTTTTTTAAGGTCAGAATTTATTATTATTATCATTTTTTATTTTTAATTGAAAATGTTTCAGAAAATTAATTCTTTTACAAGTTTAAAGCTTTGAATTGGGAGTTTGTTTATGGGACATACGGCGAAACATGTTTTTTCATTATCAGTCAAGTTTAAATTTAATACTTCATTGCGAGAGAATCGACTTTATATAATGCGCATAAATTCGTTAATACTTAAATATACCTAAGCGTGTATATATATATATATATATATATATATATACATTTATATATTTTCATACATACTTATAAGTATAAAAGAAAGGGATTATGAAATGCACATAATAAAAGTTTTTACGCAAATGTACGGAATGAGTTCGAAATGTATGATGATGATGATAATTTTGTATACTACATTTAATGAGGTTTTAGTATATACTCAGTTACAAATTAAAGAGCGTATAAATCATTTGTAATTTATATATTAATTATAAACTAGCGTGTTTACCTAATACCTTAACTATCTGTTATAATTAAAATCGCGTAGATTTTTTGATGGAAATAAAAAGAGGGGTGTGTAGATGACCCGCGAACGAAATATATTTCGTGTACCTATGTTCTTAGAAATATTCTTTTATACACGAATACGTGAAATGGGAATGAGTTTCTAAACATAAAATGTAATACGATGCGTATTCGAAAACATCCGTCTGTTATCGATAAAATACAAATAATAATAATCGTAATAATAATATAAGGGATAAAAATATAGGCATTTAATTAAGCGCACGAGATCGCCGAGAATTTTGTAAACGAACAAAGAGTCATATTCGTATGACGGATGCATGGATGGAACTATGTTTATTTTGAACGAACAATAATTATAAAATTCGTTACATTCGTTTTGAACGGTTTAATCCCTATTTGCGTTGAAATTCGCTGTATGCTATGGTGTTTTAATATATTCAAAGCGATTGTTGTAATTGAATTGTACAGTATAGACCTTTTGCCTTTTTTTCGTGTTGCCTGTAGATATTTGTTTACCATTAACTTTTTCATTAACGTTTCAATACAATTATTATTATTCCTTCGCTTAATCCAATTATTCGTGTTCAACAAGCTTGTGACGCTCTCAAAACCTTAGCACGTGCTGCATTTCTTCTAGTGTCCTTATCGTTCAATCGTATCGCTGGGTGTGATCGTCTTTCCCGTTGTCTTCGCACTACAGCACCAACGACGACGACGACGACGAAAACGATGAACAATATGATGATGTAATGCGTCTAACGTTATAACGTTATAATGTTTTTTTTGTATATTACGATTTTATCGATTTACATTTATTATTTTTTTTTTTTTTTTACCGTGCGACGCTTTTCATTCGAAACATCGGCAGCGGCGGTGTGATCGTTTTGTTATCGTTGCGACGGCGAGGCGACATTTGTTGGCAGCGCACGATTCGCGTACACAGCATTATTATTTATTATTTATTACTATTATCGTATGATCGGCGCAACACGTCGGTCGTCCTGTTGCACAGCTACGAGCTACCCACAATAATACTATACACCACACGAGGCGACTGCAACTCGTAGGTTCATTATTTTTTCCGTCGTTTCAAGTTCTTTGTATTTCGTGTGCTCTCTCTCTTTCTTCCATTGCCGCTCCTTTTGTTTCTTTTCACTATCTCGTGTGCACGTCCAGATATTATTTTCCGCGAGCGCTAACCGATGACGGTACGAATACGTCATTTCGCATCGAACTTCTTTCGAATACGAACGGACTTCGAACAATGATCGATTCGACGACACGTGGATTGAAGGAAAAAAATAATATACGAAAAAACAAAATTAAGCGTTTAGGTGTTTTATGATTCGCGAATCTCGGGAGTTCATGGTTTCCGCGTAAACGACTGTATTTTAAATTTTTTAAGTGCAATATCGCATTTGTCTGACTAAAATAGTTTTATCCCACTAAGCGCTACTTTTTTGATTTTTAAATTCACTATGAATTAGGAAATTAGATAGTTCATCAGTAAAATAACGCGTAATAAATGTCTCTTGAAAAAATAATGATATTTTTTTATATGAAGATTTCAAATTAAATTTAGCCTGATTTGTTTTTAAACCCTGAGAAGAGATTTGTTTTAAATTATTCGAAGAAAAAAAAAGAAAAAAAAAAGGCAATAAAACATCAAAGAAAAATAGATTTAATATTTAATTCTGATTGAAAATTGTCTTATTTTTATTTTCTATAAACGCAATTTTGAACGATGGATCTACACTGAAAGTTCCATTTAGCTTCTTCTTGAAAATCAGATAAAGAAAACAATTTCTGATTTTCTTTGTGGATTTTTTATCATAAGAAAAAGCTTAAAAAAACTAAGATATAGAAAATATCGTCCCACAACCATTTACATTTATTTTAATAAAATTAATTATATTGGAGTTCATTAATTGCATACAAAGTTTTTTTTCTTTAATTACTGCACTGAAGCTTTTTATTAAAACGACCATAACGATTGATGATATTGAACAATACATTTGAAATGTTTTTCTAAATGTAAATATAATATTAACCATAGTAAATATTTTCAAGAATAATTTTATTTTTCTTATTCTGTCAAATACTCAGATAATATTTGCGCCCTGAACATTTTAATAGAATCTCATTTAATCGACAGTCAGATACATTGAAGCCAATACATTTATCCATTTTCGGTAAATTGATTATTGTTGTAAGTCGAAAAGCAAATGTTTTCATGATCAGATACTCGTACGGATTTCCTACTGATTCGAACGAATTGATTAAGGTGCGTATAAAGAATTACGACGGTTTATCATATACTTCAAATTAAAAGATATCCTAGTGATCCTATTGGTCACTTCCGCTACTCAACATTACTACTCCTGACTATTTCAGACATTGTGTTTATCGTCGATACCGAAATGTTATACCCAATCATGTTTAACCACCCGGGTCAAATCGCAACATTCATACCGAAAATCGGTATATTTTTTATTATACTATGACAATGTGAACTTTTAAAAATATCTCTACAGACAAATACATTTTAGAATTAAAATAAAACATATTAACATTCGTGGCATGAAAATGTTTTGAATTTTTAATCGACAAATTTTTTTTATTATTAAATTCGACTTCTATCAGTTTCATTCACTCGTAGCGTCGTAAGTGTAAAGTAGTATTTACGTTATTTCCGTTTGAATATGAATATGTTCCTCGATAACTCTATAATTAATAAAACGAACAAATAATTGTATTAAGAAAAAAAAAATAATATATTGATTTAAATTAAAATATCTAAACCTATGAGATGAGTTTCATTTTTAAGATAAAATAATATTACACCAAACGAATTACCAATATTCTTCCTCAATACTGTTGGGTTCAGTTGCTTGGTGTTTTAACTCATGTTTGTTTTCGTTCGGAACATCGTCGGTAAATAATAACTCTTTTCGTACTTAGGGTTCGACGCGGTAGGTACTTAACATTATAACGTAACGTGCACGACGGAACACAAACATTGAAAATAACGTTTGGTTATATTAAATACAACTCAATCAATACAATGGATGTATAACTGGATCAAGTTATTTATTTTTTTTTCTAAACCGTATTCTCGGACGTGTTACACAGAATCGAATGTTATTAATTTAAGTATACCTACTCATTTGATGCGAATACCCGCTATTGAGTTTCGTGTAACTTTTCGCGTTAATTACACAACGCGGCAACGAATTAAGAGAATACGACGACAAACGAAAAGCGTTGACTATACTGACTTTTGTTCGACCGGGAATCGTACCGTGGAATTAGGCGGGCACAACTTGATACCGTTCGCTGTCAAATTATATAGCGTATTGCAGTCGAACGTGTCCTGTAGAAATAATGTTGCTTTTACATTTCACCTACGTGACAGTGGTATCGAAGTTATTTTGAAGTTGTAAGGTAAGACAATAATATCTGATCAGTGCACACATTTCTTCCTGAAACCCCGCAGTTGTAAAAACTACTAAAAATTGTAGCTAACAATTAATATTTGGAGAACCGAATTCACCGACATTATGGACTTTAAAAATACATACTATTTTTTTTATAAAACTTAATTTAGCAATTTATGTTGCTATTTCTTTTTCTTTTTTTTTCTGTCTAATACGTGTAGTTTTTATTTAATTTGTTATCGCACATTAAATGCTCATAGTTAAAGCTTTAAAATAGGTGTTGGCCATTCATAATAACATTTTGGTTTTTAACTATCACATATTAGACGGACAAAATAAATAAGCTTATGATGTACAAATAATATATGATTAAATTCTTAATTCATTAAATCTTTTTATCTGTATTTTATTTCATTGTCTGATAGCATATGTGGCATATTCGTTAAGACATAGCTACCGGGCGTACGCAATCTACTATAAAAGGTAGACATAAAACGTTCCTAATACATTTTATTACACCATTGTACTTAGATATTACGGCTTAGGTCCGAAATCGGCTAATATACACTTTAATCAATTTTGGATTTGAACCGCGAAGAAAGACTATTAAGAAGCGAATAATGCATTACTCGACTGAATTATTCTTAGCGACCGATGTTATGGTTCTATGTAAAATAACAATAATAATAAATTCACCTTTTACCTGATTATAGTTTATTTTAATATTATTATAAAATTTATAAAAATCAACAAAATTGTTGTTATTTATTTATACAAGGTAAACTTTTAATGCATTTAGAATTACATAAAATTCCTTATGCTTTGCATTTGTAACTATTTATTTTGCATTTGGATTTACATGCATAATGGCCATAGCTCGACCATCCAATAATAACATTTGCTTAGACATTTCTGACAGCAACATTTTTGCACTTAACATCTCATATATTTTCATAAATGGCGCAAGACAAACATCAAACCAATACCTAGTATAATGTTGTTTTATTGTGCCTTCTTTTTTATCCAGCTTATGATTTTCACCATATTATATTTATGTAATGCAAACGGAGTATTTCGCGGAACTTCTTTATTCCTATCCACATCTGGCATGATGACTTGAACCAGGTTACTGACGTTGGCAGTTAAGAGCTTATTAATCGATTGAAACTTTATTTTCTCTGCTTGATGTTATAACGCTTTAATACCAACATCTCTCTGAGACTTAATTATATTTTGTAGCGTATATAAAACATTTAAAAATATAATATTTCTCAGGAAGTTTGAAAAGCTATTTTTCTTTATAAGTTTAATAATTGATTTATTAAAATATATTCAATATAATAAAGCGCACTTTGAATCTAAACAAATTGTTTTTTTAGTGTTTTGAGCTTCTTTAAGTTATAAAAGAAAATAAATTACCTCTTTCTATTGCACATAAATTGTAAATACATTGATGATTGGCACATTTAATATAGCTTTAATATTTCCACAAGTTTTTAAAGTTTGTTCATCCAAATATATTTTATAAACAATTGATTAATTTATTTTTACTTAATTTACATCGCAGAACTGCCTTCCTTTTTGCCCAATAATCTGTAATACGTTTTTTAAATACCAAGTAACGTGTTAATTTATCTATCCATCAAAGTTACTGTATAAAATAGCCGATAAATGTACGAAACCATGATATAAAATATTCAGTATCTATTTTATTCAAATAGTATGAATGGTGTGTTCATTTTGGGTGATATTAGCTGAATTTTAGATTTTAGCCATAGCGTAAACATATGTTACGGGCAATATGGAATACCAGAGGAATTACACACATGTTCGGACAATTTGAACCTCATAGAGAAATATATTACCTCGGTAAAATATGGTTTTTTTTTTCCGTAAAATTATTGAAAAAAATGTTAGAAATGGTATGACAAAAATGTAAAAAGTGCTCTGAAACGTAAAAAGCTCCGAAAAACGCAACAAAAAATATACTGTGAACCCTGTCATGGTACACGAGAAATATTTACCGAACCTCCGACGTTGGTTTTGTTCAAAGTGAGTCCCCGGGCCTTTTCTAATCATTGAAAGGAATCAGACACCAAAAACAGCTGAACATCTCGAGTGCTCTCGACTAAGAGTCCCATTGTAACGTTTTGATTTATGCATTTTATAGGTTTACGCATTAACATGTTTTGTGAACCGAGCAAAACCGTTCCCGAACGACAACCAATCGTTATAATAATGTTTTTTTTTTTTTATCAACTTTTATTCAACAAAAAACTAATATTACACGATAGCGAATCGCACGCGCGCGCATGGTTTGTGTTATTTTTGAGACCACGTGTATCGCGTCAATTATTCAGAGATGATAAATCGTCGGGACACAGACAGCTGGCAATCGCCCGCATATTATAATTCGTCGTAATGACATGCCGCGTTTTACTATCGTTGTCATTATCATTACACTACTGTCTTCATTAGTATACATGTTGCATGTACTTATTATTATAATGTATCACATATTATGTAACATCATTTTATTTCGTTACATTATTATACATAAATTAAAGTATTAGTATTACACAGGGTGATATGAATTTCACATGACCGCGTTTTCTTGACACATCCAGAGAAAAATACCGAGAACAAACATTTTAGATTATACTATTTCGTAGAACTTTCCTATATCATCAATACTCTTTTCACTCTCACACACACATATGTATGCATACAAAATGCATCTCGCGTGGGCGAATTTGGTTTGTATCTAAACGCCATTTTTATATTATTTTCATCCCCCCCTTCCCCGGACTAGATGACGTATGGTTAAACAGTTGTGAAATATTACGGTGGCAAAGGAAATTCTACATCACATTAAACCATACGTTTTGCGTTCAGATTTGATGAACTAACAACATTGTTTTACGTATCACTTAGAATAAAACCCTATAACGTATCAAAGAACGTTTAAAATCACGGCTGTAATAAAACTGCGTCGAGGGAGGGCGAAAGAAAAAATAAAGGCGACTTTAAAAGAAATAAGAAAAATAGAGACTCATAAGTCAGATGAGAGAGAACCGCGGTCGCCTACCTATTGGCCTCACAGACCACTATATCTTTAACTATAAGTTCTACGGACCACTATAAAGTTAGTGTTTATAGTGTTTAAAATACAAGGTCTTAGGTTTTTATTTGTAGGTATTTAATTTACAGCTTCTTTTTAATTAATACTGTTCCGCTAATAATAATTCTATTAAATATTAAAATAAATTAGTAAAATAATAATTATAAAGGATTTATTTATTTTTTTTTGTTTTTTGAGTTATTGATTATTATATTTGTTTGCGCGGCAAACAAACCAAATTTTCAATGGTATCATTTTTGCGAAACGGTTTGTATCGTTCGCTGCTGCGGTACATTCGATGGCGTTATCATGTCGGTTATGTTCCGATCGCACAGCGCATGCGAGACGGTTGTCACGTTTTTCGGTGTTTTACACGGTTTTCTTTGTTTATCGGTTGGTTTTTCTCAATAAGTTTTCTCAATTATGTTTCATCTCTCGTGGTGTGTATACCTATCGTGTAACTTTCAAATAAGACTTCGTTTCGTTGGGCTATCGGCCATTTTGATCATTGTAGACCACTTGTGGTTATATCGTGTACTTTGTGAAGTATTATTTCTTTTGCCTTCGGTTTTGTCTTGGTGTTGCTGACATTTTGAAGTTCAATATTAGCAATTGGCAACATACGATCGCACGTGTGCGGGATCAAACCTGTATTTTTTATTGTATAAGCTTATTATTATTATTACGGACCTCGGCACGGTAGCGTGGATGTAAAACCAGTCGTATGCCCATTTGCTATGCAAGTATGATCAATTAAGACATTTGTTAGTTATCAATTGTTTAATATCGGACCTGCGGGTCTTGCAAATGTTATTATTATCATTATTATTTATATAAATCTTTTCTTTATTTGTATGCCGAATAGGCACTTGTATTAGTATTATCATTATGTTCATAGACGGCCAGGTCACGATTTATTATTCAATTTTTGTTGGTGTATATTGTTAATCTCGCTTTAATCTCATTAATATTTGTGTTATACTATTATGTTGGACCAATCCATCTATACTGTCATTATATTATCATCATTATCAAATTGTTAAATATTATAATACTTATGAAATATTTGTAGTTATATATTTATTGTTATAAAATTATACACAGTCCACTGCTACCTTTACTAAAAAACCAAACCTTGTTTCATTTTATTATTTTATCTATTTATGTGTGACAAAGAGACAGTCTAATATTACTGAAGACTCTAAATGCCACCAATATTATTTTATGATATTGGTCCTAACTACTATATCCTTTATCGACCGTTTATCAATTGTTAAGCCAAAGGTTAATAAAATTTCAAATAATGTTCATCATTTTTCGCAACATTTTATTGCGAATTACCATAAGTATTTAGACCACAGGTTCGCGATCACTATCCTAAAACGATGGATAGACGGTATTGCTATATTAATTTTTTTTAACTTAAAATTAATGAACAATTTCTCTAGAAAAAAAAAAAGAAATGGGTCGACTGGATCAGTTTATATTTCTAGAGATAACTTCTTCTTCTTCTTCTACTTCGCCTTCCTCCCAACTATTTGGGGTCGGCCACCCTTGTCCTACACCTCCACTTTACTCGGTCAATCACATCTCCTCTGCACACACCGACAGCCCTCATGTCATTCTCCAAAGTCTCCAACCATCTCTTTTTTGGTCTTCCTCTTCCTCTTTTCCCTTCAACGTCCATCTTCATAACCACTCTTACTGCATTCGCTTCCTCTCGCCTCATCACATGCCCAAACCATCTCAGCCTATTTTCTCTCATTTTGTCCACAATTGGCGCTACACCAACACTACCTCTCACGTATTCATTCCTTATTCTATCTTCTCTTGTCACTCCACTCAACCATCTAAGCATTCTCATTTCCGCGACACTCATACTTTGTTCTATTCTCCTGTTAACCGCCCAACACTCTGAACCATACAGCATAGTTGGTCTCACTACACTTTTATAAAATTTACCTTTCAGCCTAATTGGAATTCTCTTATCGCACAACACGCCCGATGCTTCTCTCCATTTCATCCACCCGCACTTAATCCTATGTTTTACATCAATGTCAAAGCCCCCGTCCTTTTGAACAAAAGATCCTAAATATTTAAAGCTCTCAACTTCACCTATCACATCACCATCTATTGTCAGTTGTCTCCTCATTCCTTCAACTTCTTGGTCTCTTTGTCCAAAATCATACTCAATATACTCAGTTTCATTTCTACTAATTCTCAATCCCTTTTCTTCGAGGGCTAACCTCCACTCATTTAACCTATTATTGACAACTTCTAGGTTTTCTCCTATCAGAACTATATCATCCGCAAACATCATACACCATGGTATCTCACCCTGTATCTCCTTTGAAACCTCATCCATTACCACTGAGAACAGGTAGCGGCTTAGAGCTGACCCCTGGTGCACACCTACTCCAATACTGAAACCTTCTGATACTCCACACCGACTCTTGACACTAGTACTCGACCCTTCATACATATTCTGGATCAAATTAACATACATTTTTGGGACATTTTTTCTCATTAATGGCTACCTTAAAACTTCTCTTGGCACCCTGTCATACGCCTTTTCTAAATCTATAAACACCATGCATAGTTTTTTATTCTTTTCCCTGTACTTCTCTACTAATTGCCTAACACAAAATAATGGCTCCATTGTCGATTTTCCTGGCATAAAACCAAACTGGTTTCCTGATATCGAGGTCTCACTTCTTATCCTCTTCTCTATAATCTTTTCCCAGATCTTCATACTATGACTCATGAGCTTTATTCCTCTATAGTTCCCACATTCTTGTATGTCTCCTTTTCCTTTAAATATTGGTACAATAAAACTCTTTCTCCAATCTTCTGGCATTTTTCCCTCTATCAGTACCTTATTAAAAAGATTTTTCAACCACCCAATGCTTACATCTCCTAACATTTTCCACACCTCTACAGGTACTCCATCTGGTCCTACCGCTTTTTTCTTTTTCATCGCCTTCACCGCATCTCTCACTTCCTCCTCGCCCACTAGACCAATCAATCCTTCATTCCATGACATACTCTCTAAAACTTCTTTTGGATATTCCTCGTTCAGTAATTTCTCAAAATATTCTTTCCATCTTTTTTTCACATCCTCATCATTTGTTAAAACTCTCTTATCCTCATTTTTTATACACCAGACATCTTGGAAATCCTTGGATCGCTTTTCTCTCACCTTCGCCAATCTATAAATTTCTTTTTCTCCTTCCTGTGTTCCTAGCCGCTCATATAACTCATCATACCTATTAAGCTTTGCTTTGCTTACAGCACTTTTCACTATTTTATATACATTTTTATACTCTATCCAATCTTCCCTCTTCCTACTTTTCTGCCATACCTTAAATTGCTTTTTCTTACTCGCTACTACTCTCTGAATCTCCTCATCCCACCACCACGTTTCCTTGTCTTCTGGTAAACTACTTTTGGTTTCACCAACAACCTCTTTTGCTATGTTCTTAACACAAGTGACCATCCTTCTCCAAACCTCATTTATATCTCCCTCAACATTCCACACAGCTTTTTCTTTTATTTTCTTTATAAACTCCTTCTCTTTGTTTCCTATTAATTTCCACCACCTAATTCTGATCTCCTTCCCTGTATTCCTTCTTTTGTTCATCTTTTTTCCACTACACCATACTTCCATTATCATCAACCTATGTTGTGTTATTACACTCTCTCCAGGAATTACTTTACAATCCTTTACTCTTTTTATATTGTCTCTCCTCCACATAAAATAATCAATCTGCGACCTATTTCTTCCACTATTGTATGTCATATAATGCTCTTCTCTTTTCCTAAAATATGTATTGATTACTGCAAGCTCATACGATTCTGCAAAATCCAAAACTTTTTCTCCAGCCTCATTCCTCTCGCCAAAACCATACCCTCCATGCATTCTTTCATACCCTACCCTCTCACTCCCTACGTGACCATTCATATCACCACCAATCACAGCATCCTCATTTCCTGGTATTCCTTGCATCACCTCATCCATCTCTCGCCAAAACTCTTCCTTTTCACTTTCTTCACATCCTACTTGCGGTGCATACGCACTTATTACGTTTAATACTTTCTCCTCGAATACCAATTTTACCGTAATAATTCTATCACTTTTCCTTCCTACGTCGACTACCTTAATTTTCATCTCATCATCCAATATTACTCCAACGCCATTCCTTTACTTTAACTTTAAATCTATCCCTCATACCTAGACTCAGATTTAACCCGGGGCGCAATGGTGATGTCCCAACACCGTTGACATTACCCGTGTTGGGTAGACCTGCACACATAACTGGTGGAACAGCTACCACACTGGCTGTCCGGGTGGTATCACACACTTCAACATCCAGGTCTCCTCCTTCTCTAGATATAATATTTCCTCTCACTTGTTGTCCCCGCGCACATCCGAGATGGGACAAACCGCCTAAGTATCGATAAGGACTCCTCATTTCTAGAGATAACTATTTTTAGAAAAAGTAAATAATTATAATTAATAAATATTTATACTCAAAATAGTAATAGTAAAAGAACTACGTTTCTTAATAAAGTAGGTTAAACTTGAAACATATATAATTTAGAAAAAGACATTTAAAATTGGGAAAAATCAAAAATTTAAAGTCCTTATAAACAATACAAACTTCATTCAAATAATTTGAAATTATGAAATGTCTTTAACTAAATAATTAAATATTAAAATTCATTGAAATATCTGATCTTGTCAAAATTATATTTTGTATTTTGTATTATTGCATTATTATTTTGTATTAATTATTTAATTGTATTTTGTAACGCTTTTTTTTTTTTTTTTTTTGTGTTAAATCACGGCGCGGAAGAGGGGGGTACTACACCCATGGTTGGGTCGTCCTTCCCCCTCATCCTCCGTATCGTTTATTGTTTATTGAAGATAAACATTACATTTTTCAAGGTATTATATAAAAGCTGTGCACATACAAAAAAAAAAAAAAAGAGAGAGCCCTATCCCTCTAAATTTTCGACTTCGGCGTACAAGACATTAACTCAGTAGTTTTGGTTTCTTCTTTGCCTGATCCGTTCCTCTTCTTCTCTGCTCGAAAGGAGTTGGTTGATAAAATTGCTAATCAGCTTCCATTTGTCAAGGCCACTCATCATCAACTCCACGATCGTTTCCGGTCGCAGCTCCTGACCCAATGTTTCCTCCAGTGTCCTTCGGTCTGTCCTCCATCGGTCACAGCCGAATATTGCATGTTCGACGTCGTCTGTTGCTACGAGGCAGTCAATGCAACTAGGGTCTTCCAATTTCCCAAATCGGTTCAGATAATATCTAAAACATCCGTGGCCAGTTAGCATCTGTGTGAGATGGAAGTCAACTGTTCCACTCTTGCGGTTAAACCAGCTCTTAACATCCCTGATTAGTCTCCAGGTCCATCTTCCCGTAGTTTCATTGTTCCATTCTGTCTGCCATTTCTTAAAAACTTCTTCGCCTATTTCCTTCTCTATCGCCGCTTTATTAGGATCTCTCCTAATTTCATATCTCCTCGTCCTTTCCCACGCAAGGAGGTGTGCGGGGATAACTCCGGCCACTACCATAATCGCCGCTGTCGATACTGTTCTGTATGCCATCGCTATCCGTAGCGCGATGGTTCTTTGAGGTCTAAGTATAGTTTGAATGTTTCTCTTAAACACAAGAGCCGACGACCAAACTGGTGCCGCGTATAGTAACTTGCTTAGTACCACTGTAGCTAGTAGGCGTCTCTTTTTTTGGCCTGAGCCCCCTATATTCGGCATTATTCTATATAATGCCTGCGATGTGCTTTGCGCCCTTGAAGCCGCCGATACGAGGTGTGCACGGAACCCGAGAATTCTGTGAAGTTCCACTCCTAAATATCTAATTTGATCCTTTATCTGGATACTCGTGCCACGTATTTTGAACTCTGGCCTCTCATAGCGTCTCTTATTTGTAAGAATAATGGCCTCTGTCTTTTCTACAGACAATGAAAGTTCTGCCATGTCCATCCATTCTGCGACTGCTGTGAGCGCATTGTTTGTAACCTCTTGTAGGATTTCAGTCGTGTGACCTGTAGTTATCACCGCCACATCGTCGGCGAACGCAACCAATGTGGAAGATGATATACCATGATGATTGCCACCTGTTTGTATCTGAAGCAGATCATCATACATTAGGTTCCATAGGACCGGCCCTAGCACCGATCCCTGCGGTACGCCACATGTTATGTCCTTTTTTCCGCCGTTATCGTACTGGAGCTCTCTCTCACTTAAGTAGCTCCTTATAATTCCTACGAGGTACGCAGGTATTTCTTTAGTATGTAAGGACTCTTCTATTTTGTGCCATTTAGCCGTGTTAAAGGCATTAGCCACGTCTAGGGCTACCACGGCACAGAGCTTTCTTCTATACCGTGGTCCTGTTGTGGCTTTTTCTACGATACTCATTACTTCTTGCACTGCGTCTATGGTAGAACGCCCTTTTCTGAATCCAAACTGTCTGGTGTTTAGGTCCTGAGATGACTCTAAGTAGTTTTCTATACGTGTTTTGATAATGCGTTCAAAAAATTTGCCAATCGTATTCAGCAGGCAAATAGGTCTGTACGACTTAGGATTATCCAATGGCTTGTCTCCTTTACGAATCAACACCAGTTTTGCTATTTTCCATTCTTTCGGAAACGTACTCTCTCTCAGGCATGCGTTGAACAGGTCCCTGAGCATTTCTGGTTTGATGGTTGATATTTGTACCAGACTTGGTGATCAAACAAATATTTTGTAACGCTTATAAATTGTATTAATTAATCACTAATAAAATATCTTATGGTCTATATGGATCTTTTAAATATAAAATTAAATATTTTATGAATTTTTTTACAACAAAAATAAAATGGATTTTTGCGGTATTTACCGTTTTGTTAAAATTGAACATTTCAACCCTTGTATTTATTTTTTTTTAAAAAAGCTTAATTTTTTCATTAATAGTACATATATGAGGTTATTTGTATTCAATTTTCATTACTTTTTGTTGCCATACAAATAAATAAATAATTACTTTTAGTCAAAATAAGATTATTTTATAACATTTTCCGAAAACAACTAAGAAATTATGAAATACCATTATGTTTATAAAGATGTAAAATAAAAATCTTATGAAAATTTAACCAATTTTAATAAACAGTATTATAAGCATACAGTGTAAATTGCATGTACGAGCGTTGATTATTTTTGACTAACGGTGAAAATGAAAATTCCATTTTTTTTTAAAATTGTGACAGCTGAAGCAATCCTTTTGATTGAAATGAAATAAATAGTTACAATAAAAAATATTACATAACGAAATAATAATGTAATTATTCATAATAAGTGTTCGATTGAAAATGAACTATTTTTTTTTTTTAAATGTTTTCTATATTTTTCTCAATTATTCGAAAATAGTCGATAAATCAATTAAATAATTCTCCCCTTGTAGATACCCACTATAATTCATTTGCTCTATTTTAGTTTTTATTTAATGAAATAAATTATTATTATTATTATTCTTTATTTAAGGAAATAAATTTCAATTACAATTATTTTTTTACAATATGACAGTATTTCAATAATCTGGTAGGGAGTCAGTATTTCCAATCTGTTTGTCACATTTTTTATTTTTCCCAAAAGTTCTTTTTTTCAATACCATTTTTTCCAAAAATTCTTTTTCACAATACCATTTTTCCCGAAAATTCCTTTTCACAATATTATTTTTTCAAAAAGTTATTTATTTTTTTAAAAATTATATTTCCTCCAATACAAAACAGAAATGATTTATTATTAATTTTAAAATGTATAAGTAAAAAAAAAATTACTATAAACAAATAAGAGTATAAAAATTTTAAATTATGACCAATGACCGTAAGGTATGCAATAATATCATTGTTATTAACAAATTCGTCATATTTAGAAACAGTATTACGAGTATAAATTCGTTGCTCTATTTTTGGTTGTACCTTATTACGACATTTCCTTATTTTTTGTCCAAGATTCAGTTATCGTAACATGCACTCAGTGTCAGCTTGTTGGATATAATATATATTTTGTAGTCCGATTAAGCAGTTTTTTTTTTTTTTGGAAATTGGAAAAAATGTATTGGTCATATTAGATTTGGGAATAGTAAAAATTGGAAAAAATTAATTGGAAAAAATTGATTGGGGAAACTATACTACAATCCAATAATCTAAATCTAAATTATATCTAAATTAAATGGCTGAAAATACAAATACTTGAGAAGCCGATAAAACCACGGTAGCATCGCAATCTGCACGCTTATTCAGTGAAATGAGGCGTTTGAGGAAATCGATATTTTACATGACGATATCGGCCAAACACAGAAGTCGCAAAACTCGTTACAATGAATTGGGGATGGCCTCAATAACATAAAGTTCTAGATTAATCCTCTTAGATAAAACGTAAGTGATTTAATATTTTATACGAAAAAGTTTTAAAAAATATACTCAAATAAAGATTCGTATACATTGATACACATGATAACTTAAGCTAAGAAGACAATCTAAAATGTATTATGAATTTAAGATAATTAGTTTAAAAGAAAATGTTTTTAATTTTATTCAAAAAAACCTGTGTGCACTCTATACACGAAATAAAAATAATTATGTTAGTTTTGTAGAATTTTTAATTTTTTTTCTTACTGAACTCGAACTTTTACAGAATAATTTATTTGACAACAGTTTTGTGTGACTATCGATAAAATTGGTTATATGAAAAACGATCTTTCACCATTTACTTTAAAATTTTTTTGTGAAAGGTCACTTATTTACAATGGGTACACCGGAAATGGAAATATTGGTATTAGGTCCTCTGCTTGTGCACTGGGATGTATGCGAGATATTATGATCCATGAGCATTAGAAACTTAGATACGTCCCTTCAATTGAACAACTAGACATTTCGTGGTGGAACTAGTCACAACAGTTACTGATCCTCACACTGGTGTTAAATCTGTAGAAAAATTAAACCAAACAAACCGGAATACTTTTATATTATAATGTAATAGTAATTATAAATACCGAAATACTTCGTTTATTACTTTGAAGAATTATCCCCATGGTCGGTGAGAACTTTTGTGAATCCCGTGGCTGATCGGTTCCAGGTCCCCTTTACTTACATTTATTTGGCCAAGATATACTTACTACTTGTACATACTTTAACATACTTTAGTACAGTAAAATTATTCAGATTTGCATCTTATGCTACGGCGAATGATACTATAAAATAATTTTGTATAAAAAGCTGAAACGATGGTTCCTCTCGGAGGTACGGGCCCCGGGGCTCTACCCATCCCAGTCCCACTCTATCGTCATCCCTGGTGACGACTACACATTTTTTGTTTCAACAATTTATAGCTACGTTCGATAAAATGCAATCAAATCTTCTGTAATAAGGTCATCGTTCATTATATAAATTTACCCGGTATAAACGAATTTCCGAACGGTAAAAATTAAATTAAATCAATAAACTACGGTTATGCCGGTAAATCAATTAATATATGACATTTTGTTCTTCCTCTAAATGTTAAATAACAACAAAACGTATACACTTAATATTTTTGTACTAATCGAGTTACGATAGTACACACAGTGTGATGACAAATTACAAAAAATCACAAGATTGTACTATACACTAAGACACATAGTGCACTATGCTCACTTAAAGTATAAACGGTACGCCACACAGTGGTCTGAATCAAATATTTAGCTGACCAAAAGTATCGTTCCAAGAAACTAGAAAAATAATAAGTTTTATAGTTAACATCTTTTATTATAATATTATGTGGGTAAATGAAAAATATCAGATCAATAGGTTGATTATCAAAGTTTACAGAATCAATCATTCAATCAATCAAATCATTATCAAAGTTTATAGAGCAATTTGATCGGAAACTTATATATTTTTATCGAATATTTTCAATTTTTTACGCAAAAATCTATATCATTTTTTCATATTAAATATAATTTTTAAAATTGTAATTTTATGAATTCACAATTATTATATTGTTTGTTATAGAAATACGGTATTTTATTATTATTATTATTATTATTATTATTATTGTTATTTTTTTTCTATAGAACAATGCCTAAATAACACAAAAATAAATTTTCCTTTACTTTTCGCTTTTAAAGAGTGTTACAAAAATTACGCATTTTTACACAATATTTTTACATACATGTTCTAGTAAAAGTTTTCAAAAATAAATTTAAAATATATATATATATATATATATATATATATATATATATATATATATATATATATATATATATATATATTATTCTTTATTGACGGAAAAAAACTCCATTTACAGAATAATATATATATAAAAAATTTGTTTTGTGTAGTGACATGAATACAATAAAATGTTGGTATAAATAGTATAAAGTTTACATTCAATTAATATAACAATTACACATTATGTGGTATATAATTTTACACTATAATATTCAATATATATATTCAATAAAAAAACATAGGTAACACAATATAAATATATTCAATTTTAATTAGTATTATAAATGACAAATTTAATTTAATTTACATTTTTATATTTATTTAAAATACATAAATTAATAATTTATTACACATTCATTTATGAAAATGATTGGTTTAAAGCTATATAAGAATCACCATCTTCTTCATTATTTGATTCTGGCATTCTGAACAATTAAATAACATATTTTGATAGTTATTGTACATATGTTTTGGAAATATTTCACTTGGACGAAATTAAGGATCAAACGAAAAAATTAAAATGCGCACCAAATCATCGTTCGTATTTGACCCTAACATTTTTGCCATATAATGTTCTTTGAATATTCTGTTGTCTTTATTCCCAATTTCTTGTGCTTCTTCCGAAATTCACCTTAATTATACAATATTCCAATGAATTGATATATATTTCTAATTTTTTTTTATCATTAAAATATAATTTATTAGGAGAGGAGCAAATCGCATAACATCTCTACAACATGTCTAGTAAAACGTTATGTACAGTTGAAGCCATGTAATACCACGGATACAATGAGACAAACATTTTTACTGTTATTAAAGAGTAATTTTCGAAATAGTCAACATTGCGCATCCACTTGACTTAGCTGATGATATGTTCCCACATTGTTGTATCAGTACCACATTAATGTCTGTGCAAGCCGTAGTAATTTCGGTTTTTTTTCAAAAAAGAGTTCTTGCTATATTTCCGTCATTTGTTATTCCATGAACTATGGAAAATAGATGATTTCAAAATATTAATTTACAATACATTCATAAACAATTTTTAACAATATCGTTTTTTGTTTTAAATTATTTAAAATATATATATCTTGTAATAGCACATAAACGTTACTGCAATGACGCTTTAAACAATAATTGTACCATAATAATCTGGTTTTAAATTATCACAATAATGTATTGCACTTTCATCAATGATGATAGATAATAAAATATAATTGAAATCGTGTGTTTAACGGAAGTAGGTATTTATTTTAGGAAAATAATAAGTCTAAATTATCAAAATAATTTGTTGCAAATTTTTATTTTTTTTTAATTTATTCTTGACAACTTGTACTAGAACACGTATGCATTGAATATTACGTTAAAACGTGTAGTTTTTTAGTAATTCTTTTTAAAAGCGTAAATAAAGATACAATTGCTTTTGTGTTAAATTAAGCATTGTTCTATACAAAAAAAAAAAATAATAATAATAAAATTAAATGCCGTGATTCTTCTATTGAAAACAATATAATAATTGTGAATAGAGAAAATTAAAAAAAAATTATATTTATTGTGAAAATATTATACAGATTTTGCGCAAAAAATTGAAAATATTCGACAAACATTTATAAGTTTCCAACCAAATTGCTGTCTAAGCGTTTATGATTAACCTATTATTCTCATATTTTTAATTTAGCCACATAATTTTGTAGGTAATTAAAAATAATTAATTATAAAATTTAGTGTTTTTTAGTTTTTTGGAATGACACTTTTGGCCAGCCTGATATTTATTCCAGGCCACTGTATGCCATTTGTATTTTTTATTGATTTTGGTATAGAGCGCATTTCTTCAAACCAACTAAATGATTGACGAATAACACAAGGAGTTCGGATTATTAAATAAAACTGTGTATTTCATCTCGAATTAAATCTAATTTTGGCTCACCGGTTGACGAACGATAGAAAATCAAATGGAATAGAGGTTTTGTGCGTAACATGGCAGAGTAACTGTGTATAGAAAAATACCAAAATCCGAGGCAATAAACTCGGGCCTACTAAACAATATACCTATAGCTACGGCTCGACTGATCATCCATCGTCCACGATAACAATAATGCGCGTGTTCGGAATAAAAACATATTGAATTAGTTGTATCGCAAAACGATTCGTTGATTCGTATCATATCGATGTCGCTATTATACGTTATACCGAGAACCGAGAACGCAAGATAAATCAAATAAAAGTACATTTTTGGGGCAGAAATTTTCATTTCATTTCATTTTTCTACAAAGAGCTGAAAATTTGTTTTTCAAATTATACCATCTATATCAATGGTTGATACAAGCATTTTTTATAAGTTTCAATTTTTTTACGATTGTTATTCATGAATTTTGCTGAGAACAATAATTCGATTTGGAAATTTTGATGTATACTTATAACTTTCGTAATTATTAAGAAAAGTATTGGAAAATGGATTTTTTTCAAAACATCGAGAAGACAACATTTTCTACCAGAAATCTTTGATGATTTTGGTGGTTGGAGCAATTCTTCTGGTCATCGTTACACATGCAAAAAAAAAAAAAAAATAATAACAAAATAATAGGTGATAATTAGTGCTGAGTATTTAATTACTGCTGAAAGTAAAGCTTTTATGAATTCTGTGTTGTTATCTTACGTTATTAATGTATACATTATTCGCGTAAATTTCGAATAGTTAAAACTAAAAAATTTTTCTCATGTGAAAAAAAATCTTTTTAAACAACCATCAAGTTCCTTAAAATAGATATTCAACTGTATGTTAAAAACATTGTTCAAAAACCTTTTTCGAAAAATATGAAATCGTATTTTAAAAAATTAAATTGGGTTTTTGAATATTGTATATTTACATTGTACGAGTATATACCTACATTGTATATTTTAAATTACAATTATATGTACGTATATGGATTATCTTATTATTTTTACATAATGCAACTCGCAATAACTTATTAAGTCGGTCAATCGATATAAATAAAATCAAATTTAATGTTCAGTACACTATTATTATCAATTTTACAATTTTGATTTTCAATCCATATAGTATTTTATTAGTGACAGTAGTTTAAACAACCATGCTATATTGGTTTTTATTTTTAAATAAGTTATTGAAACGTACTTTACATGTATAGAATAATAACGACAACCATAAAATAATATTAATAGCAATCGTAATACATTTTTGGAAAACAAAATTCGCGAGATATTAAACACGTTTATAGAACAAATAGACGTGAAGTTGAAAAGTTTAAAAACCGATGTTATTGAAGCTTTTACTGATCCATATACAAAAATAGATAGAATATATATAATATATTGTAGGATATAAATATATCATTTGGTCATCACGGAATTGATATACTCATGTTATTTAAAACAGTTATAGGTGCTAGAAATATTCATAAATCGGTAATACTGTTTATTGTTATTTTGTCTGTGACAAAACGATAAATTAACTGTTCTATTAATTATTTAATTAATAAAAACAATATGAATTTATTTTTTTAAATTTTTTTTTATATTTCCGAATTATTGAACAAAAAGAACACAATCCATAAAAGCTTAGATTTCAACCGTAATTCAAATATTCAGCACTAATTATGACTTATTATTTCATTTTTTTTTTCTTTTTATAATAATAGTATTATTACCGTACTATAAAAAACAATGATAGTATGTAATTATTAAGAGTACATTATTATAATCCACAACGATTGGTGTCAAAAGTTTGCTTGTTAATTCTGAAACTTAATTTTGTCATATCTTCCAAAGTTTCGAAACAAAAATAGTATTATATAATTATAACACGATAATATAAAACTATTCCGTTACGCAGACGAGTTTTCTTAATGAAAATGTCTTGGTTTCACGAAGAAATTCGTCAAGTGTATACTATCATTGTGTAGAGGTTCCGCCGTATGTATTTTAATTCGTGTATTTCTTTTAGTGGTTCATATTTCACACGAACAGTCAATCCGACCGGCTTTGTCACGGTTAAATCGTAATACGTTATGGGCGAAGTACGTTTGAAACGAGATGGGCAAATAATAATAATAATAATAATAATAGCTCGTTAAACGTTTCGCTAGAGATGATTATTATTGTTACGCACACTCGTCAGCCGGAAAATGCTGATGACAATATGGATAACAACGCGCTTCGTGCGCTGGTCGTGTACGCGTGTCAGTCACACAGGTCGAGATAAAGAAATATTATTATAATTGGCCATGTGCGTTTTGTGAAATGTTGGTTGTCGGGTCGGGTCGCGCGATACGAACGATCGTTTTACAACACATCATACCGCTGGGCCATGTGCTATTTAGAAAGAAACGCGTGTTCAGTGTGTTAACGACGGTCAGTTACAGCAACGATCGAGTGTCAGAAACGAGATGAAACGCAAAAGAGATGAAAAAAAAAAAAAATGATCATTAATATGTGTCCTGAACGTGATACGGTGTGATTACGTATTATATCGTATTATTGTTGTTAATAGACCCGTTCGTCATTAGCGAATAAACTAATACGATTATTATAATCGTTATTAACGAAACCAACGTGCTCGGTGTTTGGTCGACAACGTCGTGTTTCGGAATGAAAACTCATTCGCGCACATATACGTACAATACATTCGTATTCGGAGCACCGTAACAAGCGATTGAGGCATTTGCCTCAGGCGTCAATGCAATGGGAATGCAAACATTGACACATTATTTCAGTAAAATTTAACAATTAATTAATGTGTAGATTCATAATAATTTACTTTTTCGGTAATTAAAAAATGAAAAAAAAAATAATAATGATAACAATAATTACAAATGAAGTTATTCGAATAACCTTAAAAATAAAACTTCTTATATTTTTTTAAGTGTATAAGGTTGAAATTAATACTAGACTAGGGCAAATGCTTTAGTTGTCACCCTTTCCTCAAATTACGCTATTGGTTTAATTGATAGTACAGTAAAATTGCTGTACGCCGGATCCTCTGCAAATAAAATATCCTCCATAATCCTCCATAAAACGAAAAATAAAAACAGTCCAAGTTAATATATCTAGTAAAATTAACTAAGGCGAAAATTCTACTACGCTGACATGCAAACATTTATAATCAGAAAAAATACTCCCCGTATTTTAGAAAATAAAACGTTTTAAAGACAATGAGAATATGGATTTCGAAATAACATAAGTAGTCTGAACATTATTATTATGTTAAATATACACACATTTTGGTGTTATCTTTTAACGATTGTCGTATATTTTCATTAAATTTTTAATGAGCAATTTATAGTATAACAAATATTTGATAATACGTATCTTTACCTCCAGCACGGTTTTGAATATCATTATTAGAAACTGTGATGAAGGGGAAAACGTTGAGACTTATTGCTAGATACGAAACAAAAAACGTGTGCAATGCAGACGCAATAGATCTTTTTTTATGTATTCCTACAAAGTCATTAGTTTCAAAACTTGAGTTATGTGAAAAATGCATAAAATAGTACAACGGTGGCTTATGTATGAAATATGTTTGGGGAAATGAGGAAGTTATTGGTTATAGACAAGTCTAAAAAACCACGACGGTTTAAGAACTTGGATGTTTCTTGATTTCCAGCCATTTAGAAATTTAATAAAAAAATATGGATGATAATTTAGATTATGGATCAATGGTTATGATATTTAAACACAGGTATGGAATCTAAATAGAAAAATATCTTTATATTCTTAGACATTGATGCACATTATTCACAAATTTAATTATAATTATTTAGTATTAAATTAGATTTCTGAAACTTCAATTTTTCGCATTCTATATTAAATTATTTTTATTGGAAAACTGTGTTTGTCCAAAGCAATTTCGTTTTAGAGAGGTTCTACTGTGTACATAGGATTTCAATATTATAGATAGCTGTGTGAATACTCCTTTGATTTGGGCTTTTGTGTATACATTGTAAATTGTTGTAGACTCGTTACAAAATCGGTGAATAATTAATACTTCTAAAACAAACTGAACTCATAACCACTTCATTGACGAGATGTGCCCTACTTTTTTGATTTCAAAGGCATTGGTTCTGTTAGCTGTACATACTGACTGGATTGATAATTAATTTTATTTCAATACAAATTAATTTTAAAATTAATACTTATAATTACATGTCCTCTGATAAACAAATAAACAACAGTTTGAAATTTTCAAAATGATGAGAACTTTCTTTTTTTCTTTAATTTTTCTTTTAATTTTTAATTTTTTTATATGGTGCATTTAATAAATATACTCAAACTTGACTCAGGTGCCTGAAGAACTTCTTACGGTCCTATTCATATGCATTGTTGTTATTTTATTTTTCGTCAAAGTAGATTAAAATTAATTTCTTCCAACATTAATTCAAACAATAATTATATTTTAGCGATTGTACCGCAATCGATTTTTCATAACGTATACATTTTGTTAAAGCTGGATTAAATGCTGGCGTTGTTGAGAGTTACAGTATTGTATCAATGAATAATATAACAAAATATCCAGTCATAATGTTGTAGTATTACTAAAAATTTTCATGAATTTAATGTAAACATTTGTGTTCTGCAAATATATCTGTCTAGAGAAGGCTTGAGCTTATACTCGAATGGCAATGAACAAAGTGCACTTTGGAAGACAGCTATCTAATGATATTGCGAAGCAGTTTAGAAAAACCTTTCGTTATGTACTAATTACAACAAAAATATAATAATTATTATAATTAAAATATTAATTATCATATTTGAACATTTAGTGTTATTCTTAAATCTTTTCTCAAAACTAGGATATATTTCTAATATAATCCGAAAAACCACGTTCTCCTTCCAATGTTCTTTAAAATTTTATAAAATATATTTATTTATTGTCTCTATCGTTATAGCGTATATACATTTTAAATATAAATCATGGGTTAACGTTAATAGAAAAATATATACTGTAGCAAAGAAAAATACGTTTTTTTATGGTGAAAAAATTGAATGCAGTCATAATATGGTTGGTAATTATTCCTCGCAATTTGAATAATAATATACGATAGGCGTGTTTGGTATAAAGCCTACGTAAAAAAATACATCTGATATCATGGGTCACACTTTTTAATTGAATTGTTATCCAGATTTCCATACCAAAAGAACCTGTGATGGTTGTAGTGCCCAAAATCCTACCCAAAACTCAACACACATTTGTAATTCATGTGACACTAAGTGATTTTCAGAGAACACAAAGTGTGTCAAGAGACATAGTATTTTAGGTTGTGGTGTAAAAGCGCGATTGAGAATTTCCTGCGAGCTGTGTAATATTATTGCAATTGTTATAATAATTATTTTTATTAACTGTCGAAAATTTTTAACTGTCACTTTTTTTAAACGATTTAAACTTATTTCTGTGTACAATTTCTTCAAGATTTGTTTCGCTGAAATTCATGGTGAAATAAGCTTTCTCGAAAAACAATATAATTATATTTGAGTTTGCACAATTAATATTAGTTTCCCGTCAAACTTTACTGATCACCTGATAATGGATATTTCATCGATAGTAGATGCGTATTCATAATTGTATTATACTAAGTAAATATAAGTAGAAAATATAATCTATATCTACTCCTATATGTATTATCGTATACCAGTAATCTGTTTTAGTCTGTTAATTTTAACTAACTTCTAAAACGTTTCTGTGGTTATATTTTTAAAATCGAACAATAAATTTAATTATTATATAATTTTTATTGTTTTTATTACATCACTCGTGTATAATGCTGATAAATACAGTTAATTAAATCTTATGAAATGATGTATCTTCATAGACGTGGTTCGTTGAAATAAACCGACCGAATTTAATTTTTAATTTTTGCAGTTCTTTCTGATATAGAAATACGAGATGGCATTATGTGTCTCTTTTAATCTACAAACCACTCGTTGTTCTAAATGTTTAATATATTAACTGTGGTAATACTACAGTGCAACATATTTTCGCTCTCTCTCACCCACACGTATTGTTATTGTACTCAAATACGTGTTCCGTATGAATTTGATTAATTTCAATCATGTTAATGCACTTTTTATGATTATTGGCAATCATAGTATATTCGTTGGAACAAAAAGAATAATATGTATTTTTATAAAATATTTTTGGTAAAAGTACTTATAAACACATATTTGAAACTCGTGTCAAATAATGCGCGTAAATATTATATAACTTTATACGTGCAACGTAATATTAGTGAGCTGATGAAAGATCACTTACACGATACCATTGCATTTAGAAATATATGGTCGACATGATTATTATTATTATTATTATTATACATCATCATGCTACTCGTCGTCGTAATTCATGCGAAATCATGGCAATGCCGGGCATTTGGGTCACATATCAGCTTTTATTGAAGCACCACAACATTTTAATTATCTAATGTATTATTTTCCAAAAAGTTGAAACCGGAATATGTTGTACGAGTTTGATGGCTCACGCATTTTTTCGTGGGATTCCTCACCTAAAATTGATTGCCGTCGTTCACAAAGTTCATCGCGTCTCCAAAGTGTTGTAAACTATTTTCCTCTTATTTTAGGATTAAACTTAAGGCTAGGCCAGATTTTTGATGAGTACGGTATTAGTTTACAATTCCTATTTATCATCAATGTTGAGCAAAAGTATTTATTCGTTTTCAGTGAACTTGGCTATTTTATACCAGTTATAATATAAAAGAAGATTTTTTTTTTTTTTTTTTTTAATAACAATATTAATTAAATGTTTATTTATTTCGTCGTATTTTATCTTTATTAGTAGAGTAGAGGACATGTAGCTCTAAAAAAGCTCTAAATATGCAAGCACTTATGCACTTAAAAACTTCATAATATGCACTTAATAATTTTTTTAGTCATTTTATTTAAAAGTATTAACAAAGTAATTAAGTTTAATAGTAATAATAATTAATAAAACAAACCCAAATCAAAACAATTACATAATTTAAATATATTATATACCATAGCCAAATAAACAAAATACATTTTACTTAATTTTCTGTAAAAAAACGACGTTCGATCATTATCGTTTCTAGGAAAAATGTGTGCCCGCGGACAGTCAAAAACCATATTATACGACAAAAACCAAAAGTAAATATATTTTTATCCAAACATTTTGACTGTGTTGTTTGAAATAAAAATGTCACTTTGGAAAAAATCGTTTTGTGTTAAATTGTCTCAACAAGTATAAAATAGTGTATAAAAGCGTAAAATATGCCCTAAAAACCAAAAAGACTCAAAGTATGCATTTATATGCAAAATTAAATTTCAAAACAAGCTTTGTGAAAGCATGAAATGTATCTATTTGTTTCGTACTCTGCTATTTTTGTGACTGTGCAAAACAAATATGCAAATGCTTCAAGTCCTCTGCCCTATTTATTAGTAATATAACAAATATATAATTTATAAACATTATAACATAAAAAAAATACTCTACATCAATATACGTACCTATTCAACTTATAAAACAAAATAATTTTTTTTATCGAGAGTTAATTTTATTTTTCGAAATTGATATCAAGAAGATTCATTTCGATCGAAAACATTAACACAATTTATATCCTCCTGACGCCATTTCAATGGACATCTTGTGTTACTCCCTGAAATGCCTGACGTGTTTATAACAATTGTAACCGTATGTGCCTGATGTCCATTTCAATGACATCATGAATATTTACCTCCTGAGTGCCTACTAAATTTTATTTTCAATTTGTTTGATATGATATTATAACCTCAAAATAAATATGATAATGAACAATGATAATAAAACAATATCTAAAAACAAATGTCTATTTAAATGGACATCCGGCACATATGGTTACACATTTTAAAAACAGGTCAGGCATTATCGGGGGTAGAAAGATTTGTTAATTTTAATGTACATTTGGTACTTTTAAATACAAAACATAAAAATGATTCAGGCGCCAGGAGGCTAAAGGTACTTTTAATTTATACGTATCGAAAAATGAATTACTATATTCAATGGTATAGACAAAATAATGGAGAGCACATGGAAATTCCACTCCAGAAATCAAGTTTAAATCCTTTACGTCTATTTAATAATTATAACCAACACATTATTGGTAGTTGTAATATTTTTTATTATTACTACTATTATTAAGATTTTATATTTTATTTTTGTTACTGTGTTAATTTTTTCATAATACTCAATAATATTATTACATTTTGAACATTTTTCAAAATAACAAGCTTACAATAATAGTGGTTATAGTGATAAGCATAATTTTATTTAATCAAAATGAAATATTGTCTTTTAGTTATCTGGCTGGTCCTCAAGAGTTTCTAAAAATATATATCTCGAGGTAGACGTGGTTTTAGTTTGGTTTTAGAAGTTTTATTGCCAATTACGAAGTGAAAAGTTCTTTTGATTTTATTGAGTATTTCGTGGAAGTTTTTAAATCGATTTATTATCCATTTTGTCAGGTAGAGTAATCTCGTGTCATTGTGTCACTGCTTACATCTCATGAATCATGGAACCTTTACCGCTATTCTCAAGAATTTATTTTGGAGGATTTATAATTTTTTAATATGTTCTTGGAATGTCGTTTTTTTATTTTATTTTATCATTGAAGTTATTTGATTTTACACTAAAATGTATAAAACTTATACAGGAGCGGAGTGGCCGGTGTGGAAATGAGAATTTCCATGATGGCCTAGACCATATAGCTTGGTTGCTCGATAATTTTATGATAGATTTTATTTAAAAAATTAGTAAATGCGTGAATACCTACTTTGTATTAAAATTAAAAAAAAAAAAAAAAACTATAAAATTATTGTGTTACATTAAAATACAATAATAATTAATTTTAATAGTATCTCACGAATACGAGAAACATAAAAACATCGGATATAAAATAAAAATATATTACATACATTTTATGTAGTATTTTGTAATTATATTTATTTTAATTATTTTATTATATATTTATATTTCATTTTATTATTTTAATTATATAATTTATATATTTAATACAGATTTAAATTGAAATTAAAATAACTCGACATCGGCTGTTAATAATAAAATACCTAAGTGGTATGTGGTCTCGACCACAACTCAACAAAACTAAGTAAGAAATAATTACTGATTAGTTATCAGTAATTATTTCTTAGTAACCGTCTCTTCAGTGGTATCGACAATTTAATGTTATTTACATATTATGGTTACCATTTAAAAATCGTTAGTTATTACTTATGGTTATGGTTATCAATTAAAATCTGTTATTGATATTTTTATTACAGTATAATCTGGTCATAGCGACTCTTTAATTATTACTGTATTAATAATTTTTTAAATGATTATAAAAAAAAAGGTCGAAAATTGTTTTTAAAATTTATTTAAATAATAAATAATTTAAATATTCAATTCCGCATATGAAAATACAAATCCTAAAAAAAAAAAAATATTCAAATTTCTAAACCGGGTTTGATAATATAGGGGATTCAATAAGCTGTTTATAAACACAAAATTGTATTGATTGCGGTAATCTATTATCCCTTGTTGTTCTTTTAAAAATAAATACAATTATCGATTACGATTCTCTAAAAATCAGTTCTTAACGGTTTTTTTTGTATAAAACCAGTACCTAATCGTTTTTAAGTTTTTTTTTTTTTTTAATATTTTAAACGCCGACAATTGGTGTGTTTTCAAGTAAAATGCAACGTACACGAAAAAATTATAAAAAATTATAATAAAATATAAAAGTATTCAATACATGTTATAATACATTTAAGCTAATAGGATATAGATTTATCCTATGGTTAATTATTATTATTTAACTATTAATTATTTAATTGAATGTAATGAAAATTAAATTGTTTTATACTATTTGAAATTTAACATCATTAATTTCTTATACTTAGATCAGTTTCTGATAAGCATTAAATAAAAAAAATATAGGTCAGCATTTTATTAAAAATATCATTTTACAAGGAACGAAAATGCGACAAAAAATATTTAGAGTATTGTGACGATTAAAAATAAATTATTTGAAGCAATATAAGAATACCTACTATCTGACTATGGTACGATTGGAAATCTTTGTTAACTATTTCTATCGTTTGTTACTATATTGCGAAAAGAATATACTGTATTTAAGAGTACTTTGTTATAATCTTTGAAAGCTAATCTAGTGTTAAATTTTGAACTGCAGGCGCCGAAAACATAATAATATGATAAGTGAAAAGCAATTAGTATTCACTATTCACAATGAGCGACCATTATAATAAATAGTTCATTACTGGTGTCAGTTGGCTTAGAATCATCTAACCTGACGTAACAATTATTAAAATGTTTATTTTTATAAAACAACGGGTACAAAATATTATAAACTTAAAAAGAAACTATTTTTAATTCAGTCCGCTCAAGTTTAAAAAGGAACTATAAACAACTGTACAAAATTAAAAATGCACGTAAACGACACGAAAGAAAATATTTTTTACGGTTTGCTCAGTTTTTTTTTTTTTTTTTTTTTATAACATTTTTTTTATTAAAACAGATGCCATTGACACTATAGTGTAAAATGAGTTTCATATGAAATTTTTTTCGATTAGGTGATGAGATATTTAAAATGAAACACAGTATCATTTTATTTTTAATCAACGACTTGTGACATACCCAAAAACAATGAAACAAAAAAAAAATTAAAATCATCCCTATTCCCAAATAAACCGCCAACAACGGAACAAATATGTCTAAAACGTAACATTTTGATACAACAATACCTATGGATATACAATTAAATAATTAATTGAAGCTAAAGTGTAATTAAGTAAGGATTGGTTGCAGATTATATATAGGTATGTTTTATTATATTCTAATTTTTTTTATTTTTTGATCAGCAACATAGTTATAAATAATTTTTCGGTTGAAAATATTTTGACAGCAAAAACAATATAAATTGTACTGCACGCAGTCATCTTTCCCATGCGATTTGTTTTTACGAGTGATGAAATAGTTGTCATGCAAATGAAAATATTATTCTTTACTTTGTAATTTTACAGTGAAAACGATCAATTCATTAGTTTAAATCATCAATTCCTATCGTAACAACTATAGTTCAGTGTGATTGCATTCAAGTTTATCCACGTATGAATTATTAAGGAAACTTTGAAATAGGTTTACAAGCTGGAATAGTAGATTGTTAGAGCACATTGGAATTAGAATGAATAAAACTAACAAACTGTACCTAATCGCCTATAAGACGCACACACACAAATAGGGCATGATGTGACCTGTCTTCCGGAAAGTTTTAAACATCTAGTTCTCAGAACCGGGAGGGTATATTCGAATTAAATATGTATAGGCTCTTTAAGTTAATAAATTAAATTGCGCCAATGCATTTGACAATTCAGCACAATATAGTACTCAGTATTTCTCCTCCCCCTCCCCCTCCCCCGTGATGACTCCGAACGAGGTAAACATGCGTGTATTGTATAATGCCTCTAACTACCATCGGTTGAAAATGACAGACGTCGGATAGGACACAACCGTCATGTCTAGGTCAATTCAAACTTATTTATGCAGTCTGACAGGTCTTCCTCGACTTGTTTTCCGTACTTACGCCTGCATTCATATTTTAATTAACAACAACAATACGGAACTTTTCATCGGCGGTACAGTCGGTAAAACGAGACTAGGGATACTTGATGTTTTTCAACAATCTCGTTAAGATTACGTCTCGTATAATATTATAAAACTGGAGGATAGAATAAGTAAATATTATTTTTGCACTCGTCAACAACCGTCTGCAGTTGACATTGAATATGGGACTGTTAACTGCATTAATTAAAGATAGTAAAATATTCTTTTGTACGTTATGCGCATTGTAAAAAAACATTGGGAAAACGTCGCACGAAATAAAACCAATTTACCGTGTTTTTAATCCTACCGGATCTGTTCCGATGACATACTTTTTAAAAGTTCGCATCAAATCGTAGTTTTTCAATTTTTGATTTTGATCTTTGAATCGTACCAATAATTATTTTATGCACCGATGTGGGAGGATTATTATTATTATTATTATTATTATTATTATTAACGACTCGATCAAATATCACCATTATGTTCCGTCATTCGTCAAAACTTGTCCGAAGACGCTCGATGTTCACACCGATATTTGAGTACTTACATTTAAATATTTTGTTGAAATTTATTTGGTCTTAACTACTAAATTCCAAGGGAATAGTAAAAAAAAAAAAAATAGTCGTAATCAAATACAGACGAATAATTGTATTTAAATATTTTCAGCCGGCGAGCAATTCACGGAAAACAGTTGAATAACTTACATAGTGTATTGTTAAATACTCGTCGTAATTGTCGGCTAATGAAATTATTAATCAACTTACCAAGTTTTTGAAGAATAAAAGATTAACGTATTCCAATCATCATTAAGTATGTAAATGAAAAGTTAAAAGTTTTTAAAAATTTTTTAAATTTTTTTTTTTACCAAGGATACCGAACTTATAAAAAAGTTTATAGTTGAAATTCAAAATAATACTTATCACTGTTTATATTTTATGTAGCATTTTCTATTCTAGCATTCGAACAGTCTTCAAATGACATTATACAACTATCAATTAAATTAAAAATTTTTTTAATATTATAACTATAATCGTTTATCAAACATTATTTTTATAATATTTTCATTATTGTAGTTTGTATATCACACTGTTATTCAAACGATTTGCATTTTTGCGTTTTTAAATGTTTATCAAAGTGTTGAACCAATTTGTACATAATATGAACTACTATGAAATACAAAATGTTAAAAAAGTGCTTGGACGTAGTATTTTAAATACTTTCCCAAAGTATCTGTATTTAAAATCAAGTACTTTCATTTTCCAGATTTTATTTCAATTTTATAACATAATTAATAACAAATTAATTTACCACTTATATGTTTATATCATATCAATAATATTCATCAATCATTCATCCGTATTTTATCAGTAAAATCAATATTTGAGGCGTGGCGAGGCAAAGTGATCTAAGTGCCAAAAATTGAAAAATACTTTTTTTTACACCAAAATGATCTATGTGCCCATACCAATACTGTGTAAAGAGATCTATCTCCAAACTATCAATAAATTGTTGGTAAGCAATATTATAGATGGAGCTGTCTGTATGTCCACACATATCATTCGCTCTAATTGATCTAAGTCCATTCATGCTATTTTTATTAAACGAAATGACAGTAACGTACTGGTAGCCTCATCAGGTAAGACAGAACTTGAATTACACCATCATAAAGTCGATGCTGTCACCAAAGTTATTAAAGTTGATGCTGCGAAAAGTACATTATCTGGAAGTCAAACGTGTACTATTACTATGGATCTACAAAAAGTCTACCCACTGCCTAAACTATCCCATACTAGCATGTATTACAGTCGTCAGCTTTCATGCTTTAACTTTGGAATTCATGTAACAGACACGTCCAATGGCATCATGTGCGTGTGGCATGAGGGGCAATCAGGGCGAGAAGGGAACCAAATTGCCTCATGTTTAATGCAAGCTATTAATTCAGGACATCTCTCTTCCTACAAACGACATCTAACAGTTTGGAGTGATAACTGTGCAGGGCAACTTAAAAATAGGATGCTTCTTTTCCTTTACATATGGTTGGTTGCCAATGGCACATTTGATACGATTGAACATAAATTTTTTATATCAGGTCATAGCTACTCAGCTTCAGATAGAGACTTTGCTACAATTGAAAAACGAGCTAAACGATCTAAGTTATTCAATGTGAACGATGTAAAGCGTGTTATTCGCAGCTCTAGACTTGACAGACCGTTCAAGTATATTGACATGGGGAAAAAAACATTTTTTGATTTTGACACTGCCTCTACAAAATTTTTAGATACATCGAAGCTGGGAATAAGTAAAGTTGCTTGGTTGAAAGTGACAAAAGATAGCCCAGGAATCGTTTATTTTAAGAAAAATTTCAGTTCCCTATTGCCGTTTCAAACATGTAACATTTTTAAACGAGGAATACAAATTGAAAACCTTATAAATGCAGAAATTGAAAGTCTTCCGGGTGTAGTGCCACTAAAAGAAACGAAGAAAAAAGACCTCCAAGCTATGTTACAGTATTTAAGTGAAGAAAATAGGTTGTATTTTGAAAAAATATTAAGTGCTTAAACTGTTGGACATAGATCATTTCTGACACTCTTATTCTTTAAAATATTTGTTTTTTATAATTTGTCAAATTTTTTTTTATAATTTGTTAAATCTTATACTTCATGATTTATCAAAATTTGAAAAATAAAAATTTAATTGTTTTTGTAAATTTGGGACAGTTTTTATTGATTTGCCAAAAAATTAAATTTTGGCACTTAGATCACTTTGCCTCGCCACGCCTCATTTATATGTGGTATATTCTAAAAATTTAACTATTCCAGACAATTCCATTCCAAATACCAGAACCTGAGAACCCTATTTATATAAGTATTCTACAACATTACCCAATGTTATAACAATAATACATTACATAACTATCCATATGAATTAATGAATATATAAATAAATAAAAAATATATAGATTATTCATAGAAATAAATAAATATAAGCTTAACCTTAAGTATTTTTTATATTTGTAAAGTACGACTGGTTTCATGAAATGGGAATTTTACCGTACACATTTTTTTGGTAAATTAACCGGTAAATTTACGTAAATTTTTTTAATAGTGTATATTTTTTTTATTGATTTATTATGAAATAAATAACATGTTTATAACTCAGCTAACCAATACTACCACTGGACATTTGTCCACACTTAACCTTAAGTATTATATTTAAATATGTATAAGTATCATTGTATCAATAGTATGATGAATAAATTATGCAAATTTGAAATTATTTGAAGAAAGGAAAAATAATAAAAATAAACTTATTATAAATATATTTATACTTCACTTTATTCCTTTATTACTTATCTCAGTATACCTAAATAAAATTTAATTTAAATTTAATAGTTGAATTTATTTAAAGTGTGATTCATATAAATCGTCATCACATAAAATATTATGTCCATCTGAATCATCTGATAAGTTATCAGATTCAACCAGATCATCTGTATCGTAATTTTTATCTTCTGTATCATCACTGTCATCTTCATTTACAATCTCATCAATATATCAATATTATTCATATTTGCTTGAATAAAAAGTAGTTTTGAGGCATTAGTGTTGGTTAATCGGTTTCATTTTTTATTGTGAATGTGGGAATAAGCACTAAAGGACCTCTCAATAGCAGTTGAAGATGCCGGTAAGGAAAGTATAGCTGAGGCAACTGTAGAAAGTTTTGTATTAGAGCAGATTCCGTTCCACCATGTTCTTGCGTCCATTTCACTACAGTTGCACCATACAACATCTTTTGCCCAAAAACCTTCATGTGCACGGAATTCGGCAACTTCAATCATTATCTAAAAAAAAAAAAATAATTAAACTAAAAATAGGTACATTATGACTTGTAAAATAAATGTTCTCCAGTAATTTTAGCGATTGTACTTACCTTATTTACATACTCATTGCCTTTGAGTAGAACTTTTGACACTTTTTTTAAATACAAAATACCTTCAACATCACAGCCATATTTTAAGTTTTTTCCTTGGTACTTTGGGTCAACCAAATTTGCCGCAAAATGGATTGGATGTATATAAGCTATGTTATAACGTTCATCAATTATTTTTTAGCAACATTGTTCCTTCCACTTCAAGTAATGGGGAAACTGGAATATATTTTATAAAATGTTGTTTGATTTCCTTCAAAGCTTCTGGTACTACAGAAAGTCTTGGCGAATCACTCTTAAGAATTGTAATCCAATTAACTATTGGACGAACAAGAGTGATAAAATGTTCAACATAGTTTCAATATTGATCTGATAATATCTTGCGTTTTATCACTGTTTTATCTAACTTTTCTATTATCTTAACAAAAATAAACATAGACAATATAGATGTTTATAATAAATTTAAATATTTTTTCAACTTGCTAACATTTATATCATCAGAAACTGCCAAATTCTGTAGTGTGCTTTTATTTTTTATAAGACTTTCCAAACAATTTATGAATGAGCCGCATCTTGTTTTTTACTGGAAGTTTGAGGGAACATTTGATGTTTTTTGCTTATTGAATATGTGTACTGTAAGCTTAAAATGAAAATCATCATTGTAACTTGAATAAGTACATAATATAAACTTTATAATTCTTAATGTTGCAAACCTTTCAAAATGTGAGTGCTACTAATACTCGTATTTTTAATAATAGCTTTGGATATGTTTTCAATCTCAAAACATGTTTTCACTTTCACTATATCTAACATTAACAAGTTCAAGGTATGCGATACACATGAACAAAAAGCTATGGGTAAACTTTTGAATTTTTCATCAGCTTGTAATAATGTTCAAGCTTTTTTCATATTACTTGCATTATCAGATATAACGCCTAGACATTTCTCTTTACCCAACTCTTCAATTACAGAACTTATTTCAGCAGAAATGTTTTCAGCGGTATGGTGATTAGAGCCGCAATCAATTGATTTAAATATAAATGGTTTAGGAGTTGTTATTATTATGTTCATTATTGATTCATTTCTGAATTTTTTTTTTTAATTTTCAATTTTTTTTCAATTATTTTTAACAAATGCTTTTCATCTGGAATATTCCCAAATTTATTTAAAGTCACTAATTATCCCTTTATTTAAAAATGGTGATGTAAAATCATATAACACAGACAAATCGCTTTAACATTATATTATAATCTTCATAATTTAAATTCTTTGTACCTTAAAAATGTATGTATTTTTAAGTTTAATTAAAGAAATTATTGATACATCTACACATAATTATAATACTAGGTTCAATAATTATATTGATATTATTGTTCCAAAACCTAGAATAAATTTTTAAAGATTCTATATTCTATTTGTGTTTTGTAAAATTCCTACCTACCTACTTTAAAAATGAATTTACTTTCTTTCAATAATAATTATATATTATTTTAACAATAAATTAATACTATTGATTTTGAAAGTATCTCACTTAAACTGTTATAAATTATAATCTAAAAAGAAATACATAATTGATAATACACACCTTATATTGCTCCAACCATCTAACTGAACTGCATTATTTTTGCTTCTAAAATTTGTTCATAGACTTTGTTATAAGTTCTTAAATATTCTTTTTCTAATAGGGTAGATGATATTGTTTTTCTTAAGAGTGGATTGTATGTGGGCCTTAGTGTTTTAAAAAATTTTAACCAGCTCTGATTTTCCACAATTGAGAATGGTGTAGCAGATGTAAATATGGCTCTTGATAATAATTCATCTAAATGGTCCTACAGTTAATAAATAATTATAAATTATTAATTTATACATTAATTAAAATTGTTAAAAAATACCTACATTATTTAATTTTTCCATAATATGTACCTATTTAACATTTTTTAATTTCTAATGTAGAAAATATTATACAAATTGTATTTAACTATATTTAAATTATATAATTAACTTTCCGTAAAAATATGCAAATGTATGAACTATAACATACAAGCCTCATCTTGGCTTTAAACTGTATTCTATTATTGCATAGCTTAAAACTAAAATAGTTATACGATATCTTACCTTTTCTCCTTCTTTCATAGTATCTAAAAATTTCAGTAAGCTCTGATATTTATGTGTTATCTGAGGATTTTTTATGAAACTCTGATTTGTATCGGTTATCTGAGTAACAGTTTCAGTATTTGGCACACTTTCTAATGAACTTTGATGAAATGCATGCTATTTTCTAGAAAATTAAAATCAAAATAAAATAACTGTGAGTGATACAGGCAAAATAAAATAGTTTTTAATATATCATATTAAGAATTTTTATTATAGGCAATAGTTTAATTTATAAATATTAAAAAAATCACTTAGGTAAATACGTACATATATTTTTCTGTATATTTATATTTTATATTATTTGAATTTTGGGTTTTGAATATTATCAATTCACAAAAGTATAATGAAATAATGATTATAATTATGAACACAGAAAATGTTTAATAATCTTACTATGGTTAAACTTTGATTTGTTAGGTGACAATAAACATTTTGAAAAACACTGTGGAACTTCTTTACATTCGTTTTTAATGTGTATTGTCATTCTTGTTACATTTTCTTTATAATTTTTATTACAATATTAACACACGCATCTTTCATTTCCGTCAATTTCTAATTTTTTTGTAGCACCTTTTTTTGATTTCTTTCGGCTTCATTATTTTAGTATATTATAAATTAGAATATAAAACATTTTAAACAATGAGAACGAGCATAACTTAACAACACAAATTATGAAGTAAACAATAGGTTATCACTTATCATTAATCAGTTATCACTAATTATTAATCACATCTTCTTCTTCTACTTCGCCTTCCTCCCAACTATTTGGGGTCGGCCACCCTTGTCCTACACCTCCACTTTACTCGGTCAATCACATCTCCTCTGCACACACCGACAGCCCTCATGTCATTCTCCAAAGTCTCCAACCATCTCTTTTTTGGTCTTCCTCTTCCTCTTTTCCCTTCAACGTCCATCTTCATAACCACTCTTACTGCATTCGTTTCCTCTCGCCTCATCACATGCCCAAACCATCTCAGCCTATTTTCTCTCATCTTGTCCACAATTGGCGCTACACCAACACTACCTCTCACGTATTCATTCCTTATTCTATCTTCTCTTGTCACTCCACTCAACCATCTAAGCATTCTCATTTCCGTGACACTCATACTTTGTTCTATTCTCCTGTTAACCGCCCAACACTCTGAACCATACAGCATAGTTGGTCTCACTACACTTTTATAAAATTTACCTTTCAGCCTAATTGGAATTCTCTTATCGCATAACACGCCCGATGCTTCTCTCCATTTCATCCACCCGCACTTAATCCTATGTTTTACATCAATGTCAAAGCCCCCGTCCTTTTGAACAAAAGATCCTAAGTATTTAAAGCTCTCAACTTCACCTATCACATCACCATCTATTGTCAGTTGTCTCCTCATTCCTTCAACTTCTTGGTCTCTTTGTTAATTATAAATTAACAAATTACTAATTATTAATCACATACTATAAATTAATATATAAATATAATTATAATAGGTATACCGTATTCAGTGTGCGTGAACGGTGGTTGGTAGGTTATTTATAGACTATAGTGTACAGTGACCTCGTGTACTACGTTCGGGGAATGGTGATAATTTGAACTGGTTTTCCAAATATTTGTAATATTAAATATATTGACGTATTGACTACAACGGTCTACGGATAACATTAACGTCATAGGAATGTCACTAGTGTTAAGGGGATTGGAAACCGGCCGTCTCTAAGGAGTTGCGTTTAGGCAATTTCTTATTTTGTTAGTGTTACGCAGTGTTGTTGTGTGAGTAGTAAACGATTGTTAGTGTGTCTGTAATCGTACACCCTCCCGTTAATAACACAAGTACAGTTTCTTGTAATCGCGACCGCTTGTCACGGCACGCGTTGATTACGTTCACTGATATTTTTGTATACGATATTATATTACCATTGATTATAAATACTATACTATTTAAGGTCCATTTCAATGGCCCCCCCCACTTTCAAAATTTGAATTTCTGACAACGACAAACGTTTGTGCATCGTTTGTGCAGAAATGTGCACCAGGTCCCGACGTTTGTGCACAAAAACTTCCAGCGCTATCTCAAAAACAAAGTGGGGGGGCCATTGAAACGAGACATCCCCTTTTTGGAAAATTGGAATTTTAAAAGTGCCTAATGTTTGTGCATCGTTCGTGCAGAAATGTGCACCAGGTCCCAACGTTTGTGCACAAAAACTTCTAGCACTATACAGAAAACAAAACGGAGGGAACATTTAAACGCAACACCTTTTTCTTTGAAATTTTAAATATTTTTCATATTAATAAAATATGTCGTTTAAGTAAATTGTTTAAACGTTCATGTCATAATGGAGATGATTTGTCAGTTTAGGATATATCATATTATCTACATTGAAATTGTAATATGTTTTTTCTTTTATACAAGTCATTTATTTTTAGTATTTAAGTAAGTTTATTTATTTAAGTAAGATATGGGACGGTTTGCATAATTCAATACACCATGGTTAATCAATTTCTTTTATAATTATTGTAATCAAAAATAACAGACAACCTTGAATAAATTTTCAAATCTTAGCTTTTAATGACAAATTTTTATAAATTTTTACTACAAAAGAATAGCAAATATTCGTGATTTTGTAGAATTTTGTCAATATTTGAACTTCAAATGCATATAAAAAAAAAATTGCCTATGAATTATAATAATTTTTTAATAACTGTAAAAACAACTTATATTGAATCTTGAATTATAACTTTTAAAAATTTGTCTCAGCGAAAATTTTTTTATCAATACTTATAAAAAAATAACTTAAAAATATCGAATGTTTCAAATGCCTATAAATAGCCTAAAAATTAGTTAAATATTTTGAAAACAAAATTATGTAAATAAAAACCCAATCTCAAATACTGATGAAATATTTTTAACCGTTTTAAGATATAATATTTTATAGACATTATCTATATTTTACTCAATTTTAAATACATTCATCATTCCGTTCAGTATCTATTTAATGTTTTAATTAATATTTGTTTTCTTAAGTAATATAAGTGAGACATAATCCGCAAAAATATAATACAACATATTGTTTCTTTTATTAATATAACTTCAAAACAGTTATATAGTGATCAGATAACAAATAAATAATGATAATGTATTAAAAACCTCGTTGTTTAAATTTTACAATATAACAAATTATAATACAAATAATAATAAAAATGAAAATCATAATACATAACTGACAACAAATTAAATAGAAAATAAAATAAACTTTTTAAAAACTTGTAAATATTATTTTTAAATACACTACTTATACGTTTATACATAGACGAGTATAATATAATATTATTAATATAGGTAGGTATCATAAAAGCATTATGATAAATCATGAAAACTTTAATACTGTTTAGGCAAGAATTAAATTAAAATTAAATATCAGTATATCTCATTGATACAAATATATGCCTATGTCTAGAAAAATCATAAAAAAATTACTTTGAGTACAAAATAATTTGCAAATTCACTCTAGTGTTTTCATTAATTGAGTGAACTTTTTCTTTAATACCGTCATATATTTGCCACGAATTTATGGGGTTTCTAAATGTGTGAGCATGATAATGATCAATTGTTTTGTATGATGTAGTCGATTGTTGGATGTCTGGCGTTGTTCCCAATCTTCTCAAGTAATATTGAGACTGCGGTGTGGATATGGATTTTGGAATGTGATTGAGAAGGATACGTGTGTCCGTAAATAGTGCATCTGTTGTATTATTCAAATTAATTAAATTGAAAAATACATGTTCTCCAAGAACTACAGTTACCTCAATTATATCAGTACACATTTGACAAATTTTAGATTTAAATAGTTGACTTATTTCTTGATTTATTAAAAGATTAAGTTGTCTTTTAGTCAGCATTTTTTCTGTAACACAAATAGTTAAAAACGGTTTCTTCTCTGATCGTTTGTAATTGCATAAACTGCAAATTTCGTCTATTTTTACACTTTCATCATTTTTTAATAACATGTTTAACATGGTGTCAATTGATTGCTCGACAGACAAATATGTAATATCATTCAATATTAGGTCTCCCGAGAACAAATTACTTAAAATTTCAACCCGTTTTCTGTATGTTTGCACTGTTACGCTATCACGAAGTAAATAAAATATTAATTGCCACAATGTACTTTCCACTTTTCTTTCCGTCACAAATTTTGTATAAGCAGTGCTATCGCAATAAGTTACTGCTAACATTTGTACAATTGTATCAAATGAGCATGGGTTTGATAGAACATAATTTCTATTATTAAATTTTATAGACATAAATCCTGACGTACTACGATTTTTTATCAAACCTATAACATTATTTTTCGCACAAGAATCCATATTTTTTAAAAGATTTTCAGGGTTAGGTGTCAAATAGATCTAAGCGCCAAAAAAGGTGAGTTTTAGTTTAATTCGTTATGATAAAAAATGTAATAAATATTTTAATGTTATTAATGTGAGACTAACAACTAACATGTAATATAACCGAAATATATAATAACCGTATAGCTAGTACTTAAACAAATACTGAAGCGCCAACGCTAAAGTTAAGAAAATATGAAAATTACGTTTTTGCACTCCTGAAAAATAGTAAAATTGTCGCTTAGCCCCTTTTGTCTTTTACCAACCGATTTGTTATTCGAAGTTATGAAATAAAATACAATGTACCGTATTATAAAAAAAATGCTAACTAAAAAATAAAAGTGGAAAACAAAATGTCATGGGTCATTTTTGACCCGGCGATACCAGTTAAGGGTTAAGATAAATTAATTATTTTATATCCTGTCTATTATTTAAACTTAAATATAAATAAAAAAAAACTGAATAGTAACAGCAGTTCAAAGAAGTTTGGAGGTATAAAATATTTGGATTTTTTGATTTTAAAATGTTTAATTACCTTAAACATACAATTTAACCATTTAAAAATTAAAATAATATATTTTATGTTTAACGTGTATAATCCGAAAAATAAACTACAATTACTCTAATATTTAAACAAATTAATTAATTATATAATCATGCCTAATAGTAATTAATGAAATATTTGTCCATACCATAAAATACGAAGACCAAAATACCATAAAATATATTGATGATTAGAAAGTTTGTGTAAAAATAAAAAAAAACAAAATATAAAATATATAATATTATATTGACGAACGTGACATAACTTACAAAGGGCAAAATTGGAATGAATAAAATTTAGATTGTTATAATATTATTTGTGACTTATATACTACACTAAGTTATAACCACCACCTATCAATACAAAAATAATTGGTGTCGGCTTATTATAAAAGGCCATTATCAATCGTGCCGTCGGTCTTTTTATTTAAACCGTTGACAATTCGTCGAAATAGACTCCTATCAAACAATTTACCTAAACGACATATTTTATTAATATGAAAAATATTTAAAATTTCAAAGAAAAAGGTGTTGCGTTTAAATGTCCCCTCCGTTTTGTTTTCTGTATAGTGCTAGAAGTTATTGTGCACAAACGTCGGGACCTGGTGCACATTTCTACACGAACGATGCACAAACGTTAGGCACTTTTAAAATTCCAATTTTCCAAAAAGGGGGTGTCTCGTTTCAATTTCTCCCCCACTTTTATTTTGAGATAGCGCTGGAAGTTTTTGTGGACAAACGTCGGGACCTGGTGCACATTTCTGCACAAACGATGCACAAACGTTTGTCGTTGTCAGAAGTTCAAATTTTGAAAGTGGGGGGGCTACCGTTTCAATGGCCCCCCCAATTTGTTTTTAAGATAGCGCTGGAAGTTTTTGTGCACAAAAGTCGGGACCTGGTGCACATTTCTGCACAAACGATACACAAACGTTTGGTATGATCAGAAATTCAAATATTGAAAGTGGGGGGGCTACCGTTTCAATGGCCCCCCCAATTTGTTTTTAAGATAGCGCTGGAAGATTTTGTGCACAAACGTCGGGACCTGGTGCACATTTCTGCACAAACGATGCACAAACGTTTGGCATGATCAGAAATTCAAATATTGAAAGTGGGGGGCTACCGTTTCAATGGCCCCCCCAATTTGTATTTAAGATAGCGCTGGAAGTTTTTGTGCACAAACGTCGGGACCTGGTGCACATTTCTGCACAAACGATGCACAAACATTTGGCATGATCAGAATTTCAAATATTGAAAGTGGGGGGGCTACCGTTTCAATGGCCCCCCCAATTTGTTTTTAAGATAGCGCTGGAAGTTTTTGTGCACAAACGTCGGGACCTGGTGCACATTTCTGCACAAACGATGCACAAACGTTTGGCATGATCAGAAATTCAAATATTGAAAGTGGGGGGCTACCGTTTCAATGGCCCCCCCAATTTGTATTTAAGATAGCGCTGGAAGTTTTTGTGCACAAACGTCGGGACCTGGTGCACATTTCTGCACAAACGATGCACAAACATTTGGCATGATCAGAATTTCAAATATTGAAAGTGGGGGGGCTACCGTTTCAATGGCCCCCCCAATTTGTTTTTAAGATAGCGCTGGAAGTTTTTGTGCACAAACGTCGGGACCTGGTGCACATTTCTGCACAAACGATGCACAAACGTTTGGCATGATCAGAAATTCAAATATTGAAAGTGGGGGGGCTACCGTTTCAATGGCCCCCCCAATTTGTTTTTAAGATAGCGCTGGAAGTTTTTGTGCACAAACGTCGGGACTTGGTGCACATTTCTGCACAAACGATGCACAAACGTTTGTCGTTGTCAGAAGTTTGAAAGTGGGTGGGCCATTGAAATGGACCTTACTATTTATAATCAATGATATTATTTTAAAATATGGGTGATAACCACGAATGCATTTTATGTTACAAAATATACCAATCTTTTGTCAATCCTACCGACGGACCTAATGATGCGATAACATTTTTGAAAACTGATCTGAATTCCTTAATATGTCCACTTGAGAACGGTCAGGCAACATTTTAAGATTTAAATTTCAATAATGAATAAATACTAAAATAAAATAAGAACACTTAAAATTTCATAATTTTTTAAACTAATTTATAGGAGTTGGAGAACGAAGTTTAAAAAAGTGGCCTGACCGATCTCAAGTAGACATATTATCGAATTCAAATAATTTTTCAGAAATGTTATCGCATCATTAGGTCCATCGGTAGGATTGACAAGAGATTGGTATATTTTGGCTGAAATAACAGACGTTTACAATACCCCTCAAAAATACTTACTCTAAATATCAAATATATAGACAAAAGTAGTGGACATCCATTTTAGTTTAATTAATTTTCCAATTTTTGATATGTTTGATGTTATTTTAATAAAATACTATAAAATTTGCCGCCTTTACATTTTGCCTAAATTTTGCCTGCCTACAATGCCTAATGGGAAATTCACCTTCTGTCGTCAGGTTTATTTAAAGTCAATAAAATCGTGACTGAATAAGAAAAAAATAAATCGTGAGTATTAATCATTTAATAATTTTTAATTTAATAAAATTCAACAATTTCACAACACAATTAGAAATTAATTTGGTTTTCATTTATCACTTGAATTTTAATTCTGATTTATGGCTTTTGGGAACTCTGAACTATTTTATTCGTTTCAACCATGTAAGACATGAATATATTTTTGAAATAATTTTACATTTTAGTTAGGTATGATTATAAAGAATCTATAAATATTTTTTTCGCAGATTTTGTATTCGTACTTTTCTTACCAAGTATTCAAATACATATTTTAAATACTTTTGTAAGTACTTTGTAAGTATTTTTGTAAAAAATGTAATCCGATGAATTTAAATGACCTTGGTTGATTGAGATTGGGGAAACTATTATTATCAATTATTTGCATACTTGATATAAATATTTTTTATCATACTCGTATATTATTGTGATGATTGAGGGACCCACAGATTAGTTTGCCTAGGATCCGAAAAATTCTTAGGACGGCTTTGAGTGCACCGAATGTTTCAATATTATAATAGTCTTTGGTTCACTCCTATGGATTTATTCATTCGTGCTATTCGTGTTTGGCAAAGGTAATTTACTCTTATAAAATATTAGATACGGTCAGATCTTTATGCAAATAAATTATACATTTTTCTTAATCTCTTTAACCCATAATTAATTATTTCTCCTTCTATAATGGGACTAATCGACATGGATTTTATGTTCACGAGCTACAAGGAAGATAATTACAATATCAAGAGTCAGAAAAAGTTCCAATCATATCATTTACGAGTACCTACATGCCATAGACCAAATTATTAATTCAATAAATTATTTTGTTTTCGTCGGATTACATTTATTTCTATAATTATTATATTTATTATAATATCGAGCTGCGCTGTGGTTAACACCATATTATTTGCAAAAAATATCTTTGGAATCATATAGCATTTTTCATAACATAATCAAATACACTTTGGTTTTTGTCGATCGTCTATATTACTTGTAATTATACCTATTTAACAAACGAAAAAGTTTACTTTTTGTAATGACAGATGACTAATTTTTTCAACGTAAATAATAATTATTCTCTACATAATAATTATTACTACTAAATTTCCAGTTTCAACGTAAACTTGAATAAACGAACTGATTATTTTGCCAGTAATTCTTTTAAATTAAAAATATCTTAAAAATTAACCACAAAAAACGTGTGATGAAAATTATAACTTTAAACGATAACTTTTACAATTAACTTAAGTTACTCCAAAATTATCCAGCTAAACCACAAATGCTTAATTGTAATGAACGACGTATGTCTTGAGCCATTAATGTGATCATTTAATAGATAGGTAACGTTTGGCTTGCCCGTAAAACTCCCAGTGATTTTTCTATGAAATAATAATTAATATTTTCAATTAATCGTTAGATGTTACGGAAATATCTGTACTATTTCTTTCCTTTATTTTTTTTTTTTCGTGAGAGACATATCTACACAGAAAGATTGCAAATTTGTTCCCATATTTAGCTTTTACGATAAACTAAAAATTATTTTAATTAATACGATAAAATTATTAGCATGCATTGAATCACAATATTGTTGTACATTTATTTTTATTTTTTTTTAAATAGAAACTCCGTATGGTTTCAACTATCTATTTATTCTTGTAATTGATATTTTAAAAACCGATTTACAAATAGATAAGTTATTGAAATACGTATATTATTATTCTTTAATTATTCATATCCAGATAAAGAAGAATATCTAACTAATTGGAATTCAATGTTCGAAATGAAATGTTCTTTTGCCGTCGTATATCCTCAATTGATATTGCACGTGTTAAACATTCAGAATGCATAAGTATAAGCACCTATAAATAGGTACACTAAATTATTCAACCACTGAAATTCAACGTTTTCTTTTGCATACGTCTCCGTGCTTCGATTATTAACACAGTGATTAAAGCGGAACTTGATTCATCGTAAGAGTCGAAATGAACAAGAAAAGTTCGGAGTTCGCAGCGGTTTTCGTTTTACGGGAATTCAAGTTTCACAAAATATACAATGACTACATTCAGGACGCTTGCTCGAGTTTTACTCGATAACAATATTATCGAGTTTGCATATTAATAATAATCTATTATAAATCAGGTTGGTTCGCTTCGAATCAGTCGTGAAACATATTTAGAGGAACCCATTTGAATACGATTAATATTCACCGTGTTTTCCGAAAGCTAAATACGAATATAATTACATAGATACACGAGTACAAGTATTATGTCTGTTTCGAGTATAAAATTTGACCTTACAAGGGAAAAACTTTTATTATATGGAGAAAGTCATGTTTTTATTTTCAAGCAAAGCGTATCCGGACAACTTATTTTATCACGAACGAGTTATAAAGAGAGGAATACATATATTCATTTCATATGTTCCAAAAATAATATTCCAATTTTTTTTTTTTTTTTAATTATTTAACAAAACATGTTTGAAAAGTTAAAAAATTATTGTATGTATAATATGTTTGGGAAAAATATATTATTGCAAAGTCGTGCATTTCATTTTTAAATATGGTTTTAAGCACATTAATAAAATAAAATAAATTCCAAAGTAAATCGTTTTCTTTAATATTTATTTTTCAATTTTCGCAAGGCAATATTTTACCAATCATAAAACATCTAAAAAGAAACATTCAAAAACTTTCTGAATAATTTCAAACAATTTATAAGATTTTTTTTCAACAGATATTTAACTACGTTTTTACCATACACTACCCAATAATAAGAATTATTTTATTTATTCTTTTCGTTGTTATCATAATAATTCGACATCGCATTAATTGCTATGTGCAGTGTGTTCTTTATAAATCGAACAATGCGAGGAGTCCCTGTACAGTACCCGTGCGTTATAATTATCGTCGCATAAATTATTTAAAACTCAAAGGAGGAACGCTCATCACATCCAATTATGAGTACATATTGTCATTATAGTCAAAGAATGATGCAATAACAATACACGGTACACCTTTAAATTTATCTTCAAATTTGATCGACGTAATGACGTGACAATATATCCGCTCCTCGACGATGCTTGTATTAAATTATAATACGCGCTGGTAGCTGACGTAATTTCAAGTGCCACGAGTAATTATCATTGCTTTTCAAGATCTGTTCGAATATTTTAAGCATATAGTCATTACGACATTCAATTTGAATGCTTACGACTACGAGAAAGATAGCGTGGTTAAATGATTTAACGATGGAGAGAGATGAGAGAGAGAGAGAGAGAGAGAGAGAGAGACAGAGAGAGAGAGAGACAGAGACAGATGAGAGAGAGACAGAGAAAGGGAGTAAGAAAGTAAACGAAAATTCAGGGTGAAAAATTTACCACGATTTATTCGTATATACTATATTTATAATGTTTATATTTATAATGGTGGCAATGCGTATATTCCACGAATTTTTAGTCGCTTAAATCAATGTTTTTTTATTAATATTTCGATACTTATTCGAAACATAATTAATTCATAATTGATTAGAACTAAACAGTGACAAATCTCTCATTAATTTGTATCTACTTAATAATAATAAATTTAAAATTTGTTAAAAAAATAAATCCATTAAATATATTATTTAAAAGAAAACTTCATTTATCTTCTTATCATCGCATAAATCCAATAACCAACATTAAAGGTATATATATAAATATATATATTTATTTATTTTTGTTATTTTTTTTCTCAGCTTCAGAGGCTGTTCAGGAAAATGTGGTATATGTCTCGTGATATTGGAAACCACGAGAAAAGAGGCCCTTAGGCAGACCTAAACAACTGTGGTTCGATAAAGTCTCAAAAGGTCTTACAACGCTGAAAGTTGAAAATTACAATGAAATAGCAATGGATAGAGAGAAATTAAAAAAAGTGTGTGTTGCAACTATACACATATTTTAGTGAAATAAATATTTAAAAATTACGATTTTTCGCGTATGCGTGCAAGCGCATGTATATCCGTGTGTGTGCGTACGGCTATATACAGTTTATGTTAATTAGTAACTGCAAATAATATAATTAAATGATAATCTAAATATAGCGTGAAATCCGTCATGGAATTTAATTCAATTATTGTAGCGTAACAATAATGGGATAATATAATATTACACTTATACAGTCAGTTATGATCTACCTACCAACAACACCCTCGGGCAACATTTGACGCTTCCTCCATTCCCCAAATATTATTTTTTTGTTTTTTGTTAAATTATATTTAGCGTATATAATTAACCTCATTCCTTAAACATGTTTAATATTTAATAATTAAGGTACCTATTTCTTTATTACTAGCTGAAGAATTCGACTTCGACAGTGTACAGTTATTTGTGTTATGTATACTTCTTCTTTTTTCAGTTTTTATATTAGAGGTTGTTTTTAAATGTCTTGGCCCTGGGTTGCCCGTGTATTGTATCAACCAACATTTGCAAAAAATTAGTAAATTTTAGTATTTCGAAGACAAATCGTAAGGTACAATTCTAATTGAAGAAATGTTGAAATAAAATATAGCCTATTAAATTATAACTTGCTGTATATATTTTAGTCGAAAAAATGTTTTTGCATCACTTTACATATTTTTATAATTACTTTTATTATTATTATTATTACTATAATTTTTTATTATTAATTATTACATCACCTATATTGCTTTATTAAAAACAGTCAGTTTTGGAAACTCTTTTAAAATGATTTAAGTCTTACAACATCGGTGTAACATTATTCTAAACATTATTATTTTATAGACTATGGTGATATAAAAATTCAATAATATTTATATTGATATATTTTATTCAGATGCAATACCTCTTAAAAAACTGTATTTTAGGTATTACCTTTTGTGGTTAAAATTACAAAACTAGTGGCAGAACTAACTCTATATGTGACATAGAACAGTCCATGCGGAAAACATTCTTCTTCGATTCAATATCAGCCATGCTCAATGATTGTCCTTGCGACCTATTCATAGTCATAATAAAGCAAACTTTAAGAGGGAATATTATTTTTTTAAACTCAAAGAGGTTATCAATTGATTGGGATTAACGTTATTCTTGAGATGAAAACTATATCTCCTCGAGCACAACCAGTGATAACATTGTATATTATTATATTTTTGTGTAGAACTTTAACTTTCAATCTAGTTTCATTACACAATTTAGACGGGTTAAGATTTCTTAATAACATTATAGGTGCTTCAGCTTAAGGATAGTTTATGTGATGGAAGTCCAGAGGATTCAGAGTATTAAGAAATTCTAAAATGCAATGTGTAGGGTCATCTGTTTAGCTCATTTAATCAAAAGAATCAAAAATATATTCGAAATTTTTTTCTTTAAATACTTTTAATATCATTTCATTAATTTCGACTGCCTTTGATTACTTACTCAGTCAACCATTCGGTGGGTTTTATATTGATGTTAATTATATAAGGATATATTCTAGAAGTTAGTTCTGATAACGAGCTAACAACTATGCATAAATTTGAAGGAATAGGTATCTCATCTTCCAACGTAGGAACATTTTCGTCTCCTATTTTGAGTAACATCTCAGCGAAAATCCCGGCAGATGTATCATCTTTTTAAATGGATTCTCGTATTTTTATGAAGTGCAACTTTCTATGTTTATGTGACCACAAATATGAAGCCTTAAGGCACAACTTAACTTCATTAGCCCTTGTACCCCTAGGTATAGCGGTTAATAAATGCCGAAAAATATCCTGCCAACAGCACAGTTACTCCACCCATCAAACTATTTTAATCTCTTTTATCTTTTAATGTTTTACTAAGAACTTCAAAGCCACCTTTGTGAATCATTATGTATTCGTCTCAAGCTATTAGATTATATAGTCTTTTAAAACTTGTCTTATACCTGTATTACTCTGTTTGGAAATATTACATATAGGTATCTCTGCTCTCGTACGGTTTAATGGCAATTTAAATACAGAATGAGCTGTTTTACCTTCTTCTAGTAATATAGCAGCGATACCTGAAGAAGTTACAGCCAATGCTACCCCATGGTATTTTCACACTCTGGTCATTAATATATTTATAACAAATATTTTACCAGTGCCCCCAGTTGCGCTTAAGAAAAATGTTTGGTCAGTGTTTTTTCAATTATTTTTAATATTTTTCATAAACAATTGACTGTTTACTGTTCATTAGAATCTATATACTTTACGATAATATTTGAATCATTATTTATCTCTTAAAGGTAGTTCTTATTTTGTAAAACTGTGGCTGAGGTAAACCATAATATTGTAATAATTGACATTAGATCATTCCATAGATAGAACTTTAGCTTCAGTGCTAAAGGCTCGGATTCAAAAAAATCTTACCAAAAATAATGTTTAAACCCTATTAACACTCTTTCGGAAAATATGGCCAATAAATTACATTTACAATTTTTAACTACTTTTATTTCCTTTAGGGGTTGAATATTGGAAAATCTGATTTTAGAGACTACAGACCAAATTTCATTCTCATAGATTTAGTGATTCTGCCTAGGCGATGATGAAGCAATTAGTCAGTCAGGACATATTAATTTATTTTTACAAATTATTTTTATTATTATTAGTATTATTATTATTATTATTATTATTATTATTATTATTATTATTATTATTATTATTATTATAAACATATTGGTTTTAGTGTTGTTTCAAAGTTGACATTTCATTATCTTGACTAAATTATAAGCGCCATTTGAGTTTTAAAAAAGGCTGCCAAATTTTTCTACAACCAGACCATATGTTATTTATAAGTTTATAACCAAGACAATTTATATGTAGACATTTATGGATTATTTCAGAATTTTAAATAGAAAATATAATTTTAAAACATATTTTTAAATTATATTAATTTATATAATTGGCGCCAGCATAAAATTAAGGCATGTCAATATATGGTACGGAAAAAAATAGGGCTGCCATTTTATATCCTGCTATACCCTAAATAGCGACCCTGGATTAAATTATAAAATAATTAATTTTTTCACAACACTATAAATAATAATTATAAAAAATGTTTGTATTTGTACATATAATTATGAATTATATATAAATTAATTAACTTAAGTATTCAGAGTAGATATAAAATTTACCATAATATATTATAAAACATACATATAATATCTATAAGACAACATAGTATAATAATATTATTATAATTGTATAAAATAGATATAATATTCCAACATTTGAACATTATGTATAAAACTCTTAAGTAAAACAAAGGCATTTTTTTTTGCTTTATGTTCAAAAAACTTCTCAACAATATTAACAAATTAAGTTCTACGTTTCTGAGTAGATATTGTGTATATAAAATTTCCATGATAAGTAAGGTTTGTATAATGAATTATCCGTATTAACTCGAACTTGATTTATTATTAGAAATGGGTAAAATTTATAATAAATTGATTATAACACAACGCAAACATATTAATTATATTACTAGGTAATATTGTAATAATATTCATTACTAATGAATATTATTAAGGGTTCTGATTTTATAGCATTTGGTAATTGTTATAGGATAACTGGCAAAGTGAGATATAAATTTGATTTGAGTACCAGAGACTTCAAAAATGAAATTTAATTTTCCTACTTTTTGCATGCCTATTTTAAGTATTTTATATTTTTAGTATAATTTTCGAAGTTTCGGTGCTGTTATTTGCCAATACACATAAAAATATAATAAAAAATAAACATAAATTCTTACCTATATAAAAAAAAACACCTAGTTTTTCATACATCCATTAGTTTTCATGAAGCCTCTAAATTCATAACACTTAGTACGCCCTAGAGCACTTACCCCATTTGCATTCCACCATTTAGAATGTTTATGTGAACAGTACTCCTAGTACACGTAACAGTATTTGATCGTTTGCGAACGTGATGCAGTTCTGTGCCTTAGACCTCCCAGTTAGACGTATGCCCTGCCAAGAGATTGAAATTTATCCAGGCTAACTACCATTTAAAAATTCAATTACTAAACATTTTTTTCTCGCTGCTCTCGAATTCATTGTTTGGTAATTATAAAAATTAAAATATTTAAATGTATTAATAATAATATTAAAGTATTTCAATTGACTATTTTACGATTAAGTTTAACTTTTAATGTATTATTCGTTGACTCCTAAAACCGCACACTTTTGATAAAACACAGAACAAAACCGCACACTTTTGATAAAATACAAAACAAAACCGCACGTTTTTGGTAGGTTAAAACCGCACAATTTTTGTAAATTGTTTTATCCAAAATCGCACACTTTGATTTTGATTTCAAAAATGTTAAACTTACCTAGGTTATGCATACTTAATAATTTGTAATTTATTGGAACAAAAAAAAAATGCATATACGAGTAATAGTTTAAAAATTTCAAACGATTAACTTTCGATTAAAAATTATTTTCGCCATTTAAACAAGTACTCCTCAACTAAATACAATTCAATTAAACATCGAAAATATCACTATTATGTATTTAATAACTTGTTTATGTTTTTCAATTTGACGGACAGTATTTTGCACTCCATTATGGTACTGGTTCATTTGTGTCATTGTATCGATATGAATATTTCGAGTAAAATTCAGAATTAAATCCTTGGTAAAATCTTTCAGCTCCATTTGTTGTCCATGTAGTTATATTATCATTGATTGGATGGGTCCAAATTTCAATTGGGAACTGTTCTTCGATGCAGTTATCAAAAATATAGTTTCCAAATGCATACATTGTGGTGAACATATGGATATTAAATCAACGAATGCCTCAGTGACTTAATGTGCTGGTAAAAATGGTAATCCAAAAAACATTTTTAACTACTGACTTGTTTTATTTTGGTTATCATTATATGATCGTTGAAGGTTATTGATTAATTGGATTTTTCGTCATAAGGCTTGACCAAAATGGAATTTACAACCTTTAACCTTAACTCCAGTTATTATTTTTTGTACAGAATTCTCAGCAGCTATTTAAAAATCGAAATGGATTATCTTAAAAGTTAAAATTTGTCCTTACTCTGTTTATACATTTTTAATATCGACCCACATTTTTCGACAAAATGTTCAAGTGGTAAGCACTTACTTCCTGTATTACTCTCAATTATTTTAAAATCCATTAATACACCTGATTAAAAGTATTTTAATAAACCTGCAGAAAACCACTAAATATAGGTACACACTATATATGTATACATAGGAGACAATACCGATAGAGTAAAAACGAGTGGTGACTGAAGTATTAATACGTGTTAACATGATTATTGCAGTTTATCTAATAATTTTATTTTATCAGTTTGTTAGCACTAAAAATAGTGTGCGGTTTTAACCACTGTTAGTTTGGGGTACATTGTTATGCAATAACTGATAAAGTGTGCGGTTTTTGTCTACTGGCCTTTTTCGAGTCGAAATCAAAAGTGTGCGGTTTTCAGATGCAACTGGAAAAAACACTATCCTGCAGGTTGGAAGTAGCTTGATCATGAATAAATAAATAAATGAGTGCGTACTCTAGAACACATCTATAATATTATATATATATATATATATTTAATATATTCTGTTTAGTGCATAGTGAGATATATTTAGGTATATTTATATATATATACTTATAATGGGAATTCATTACCTAGAATTATATAGAAGTATGTTCTCTTAACGGAGCCGAATGCAGAAGAGCCTCGATAATCCGGACTTCCGGTGAACGTAGTAATTCAAATGACACGTAATTCCATTTGTACGTTGGTAATTTCGTTCGGAATTCCCGGATCCCAATTAATATATGAATTTTTTTTATGGATAATACGATTATCGTCATTTTAATAACCTGCTGTCAATAATAGTAATTGTATTATTTTCTGTACTGGCAATAAAAAATTGAATTACATTCATGCCTTGTGCTAATTGCTAAAATGCATCCAAATCAATTAACTTTCCGTATGCTATCGTGGACAAAAAAAAAAAAAAAAAAAATAATAATGTTTGAGCTATTGGTGTTTGATTTTTGGACTGGTTTCAAAAAATAAATTTTCTTCATATTTCAACGGATTTTAAGTTTTGATTTAAAGGTTTTAGTCTTTAAAGTGTTAAAAATGAAATAGTTGTATAATTTGTAATCCAATTTGATGATTAGTCGACTGACTGTTTTAATTTGGGGTTTTTTTTGTTCGTTTAAAATTCACTTGGTATGGTGATTTATTTTAAACGAATTATTAATTTAATAATATTTGCGTTTAAAATTAAATTAGTAGATAATATACTGTATAACTACATATACTTTTTAAGAACAATCATACTTTTAGTTTATACCTTTTAACATCTCTACCGCATTTGATACATTTATTCATAAAAGTAATCTTTTAAATATTTTACCATGCAACTTATATAATTTACAGAAACACGCAGCATCAACACATCAGCCATGGAGCACACTCGGGGTGAACTTCAGGGCTCAGTGGAGAATTTTCGTAATTTAACTCTCACAGTTAAATTTCTGCGAAATTGAAAGCTAAAATTTCTTGACAATGGGTCGGTCTTCACTACATTAAGAATTCTAATACATCAAATCAAATTTTTACGAAAATATTTTACCTGGGTTAGTTATCAAGAATAATATTTTCAAGTTACAAAAAAAGCTAACTGGTAAATACCTATAAATCCTCATACAGATGAGTAAGGGTGTAGGTGCTAAGTGAATTATTTTTTTGTATACCTACGTAATACTTTTCGGTTCGAGTATGTGCCCCAGACTCGTTCGCTCTTCGATTTCCTGACAACACCCGATTCACCTCGAATAGGTTTTTATTTTTTTTTTTTTTACTGTGACGTGAAGAATTACACGACATAATTCCGTATCCATCAACTGTTCAGGGACTGTTCAGGGACTGTGAAAATGAAAACTTTCGAAAACTCCGCTGACAAAAATACAATTACTCAAGAACTCATCACCATTACCGTCCATAATCATTTTGTTTGAATAAAAATGTTTCAAAACTTTTTCCGTAATAACCTATGTTTACGTAATGACGTAATCATGAATGGAGTTCGTTGTCGAGAAAAAGTTGAGTTTCGTACTAAAAATAGACGTGATATTTATATTCGATTATGATAGTGAACTCAATAATTTACGATACAGACTAAGAATATATTATTATTTTTACTGGAATTGGTTCAAGAAAAAGTAAAATCTCAGAAACTTAGAGCGATAAAATATTAACTATCGTTTATGTACAATATTTTTTTTTTTTTCTTACTTAACCATACTCCAACATTTTAATAAATAATTATGCTGTATAAAAAATTAAAATATTTATATTAATTAAAAACGTTTTTCATTTTTATTTTGTCATACATTTTTTTACTGATACATTTTTAATTTTAATATTACAATATATTGAACAATTTATAAACTAGGTTAAGTAAAATTAAGTAATTTGTTAATTATAGTTGTATAAATATGTGTATTTGGGCGTGAATAATAATTATAATAAAATTATAATAACTATTGATATGCAATCTGTTATTTTTTTTATAAAATAATTATATTTATGTTTTCACGTTAAAGGCTTATTGATTTCCGAAAAGTAGGTATAATAACATATCGGATTCTATACGATTACATAATAATCATCATTGAATGCTACAAATATGATTTCAACTATTAAACAGAAGCGAAAACTTCTGGTCGAGTGGGAATATTTTATTTAGATATTTTTATTTATTTTTTGTTATTTATGTGTAGTAGTAAATAGATATAGACCGTATACTTACATAACTCATACAAACCTTTTCAGCGTGTTCGACGACTAATGTTATATGCGCGGTTACGCACAGAGTTCCGCATGTCATACTAATGCAATTTTTCATTGTGGCTTTCAAATTCATTAGAATAATACGAACGTGCATAACATTATTATTATTGGGTATTCATTTTGACGCGTCGCTTTTACAGACCAAAATTATATGCTGCATCCAACACAGTAGCATGTTCTCACGAACGCTCTTACCGTGCGATAGCGACTGAGTTTGAAATTCGATTATTATTATTATTATGGGCACGTAGTACAATAGAAATACCAGAAATTTATAAAAAACAAAAATTTGCATTTCGAATATTACCGAATACTAAACATAGGAAAACAAATAAAAATTTATTAACAAAACGAATAATAGTTTAAAATATTTTGTGAATTTTATTCTGTATAATTATTATCATTACGAATTTTAAAAATTATTTATGAAGTTGTTTAATAAAAATTAATTTAAACATTTTAAAGTGATTTTTTTTTTTTTTATTACACTCAACTATTGTATAATTGTTGAGCTATATTAGTTGTAACTTAAAGCTACCAATACAAAAAAAAAAAAGAACCGGATGGGCCTCGCTCTGCTGTACACTTGGGGGTGGGTGCGACTCTTCATAGGATAGGTCATTATAATGCATTAAAATTTGAGTAAACCGAACACCGATATTTTTTAGTTACGATAAGTTTAACTTATTATAAACCTTGTATTAAATTTTCAAGAGTTTTCGGTCTGCCAATTAAATTTTATAGATGTTTAAAAACAAAAATTTTACAAAAATCAAAAATTTAAATTGTCTATAAATAAGTCAAAATATGTCAAAATATTTTGAAAACTTAACCATGTATAGAAAACGTCAATATAAAAATATGGTGAAAATTTCAAGTTGTTGTGGTTTTTCGTTTTTGAGTTAGAGCATTTTAAAAAAAACCGATATCTTTGTCAGTCTAGAATATTATACATTATATTATATTTTACATGTAATTTTATGTCAATATTCGCTGTTCAAACGCTTATAAAAAAAAATTGTGCCTATGGATTTTAATAATTTTTGAATGACATTAAGAACTACTTCTGTGGAATCTTCTATTCAATTTTCAAGTATTTTGTACGAGCCAAATTTTTTTTATCACCGATTATATATATATATTATTTATATAAATATAAAATGTAAAAAAAATTGAATATTTTAAATGCCTATAAGTGGCTTAAAAATCAATATTATATTTTGAAAAAAATATGACATAAGGGAAATACCAATCTTAACAGCTGGTAGAAATTTCAAAAATCTAAGACTTATACTTTTTGAATTATAACAAATATTAAAAATCGTTAAAAAATTTTATGAATTTTTATCTACAAAATAACTTGCAAATTATCGTGATTTTTACATATTTCGTATAAATTGGAACTTTGAGCACCTATAAAAAAAAATTGTGACTTACGATTTTAGATTTTTTTTTATCAGTTAAGGCAGTGGTTCTCAACCTATTTTGTAGGATGACACACTAATTTAGATCTATGAAAATGGCGACACACTTGAAACGACTGATGGATTTTCGAAACGTTACAAATTACAAACTATTGTAAATTAACACATGTATATGTTGGAATTTTAAAAAATAAAAATAATAATTAATTAACTTTAAATGAACTTAATTCAAATTTAAACAGTTCAAATAAAATACTATAGATAAGTATCATAAAAAACAATATTAGTTTATAAAGAAATTATTGTGATACTTGTGATCGGCAAACTAAACATAGGTCTTCGAATTGTAGGCGAATGGTTGACAAACTTATGTCGTAATTTACTTTCAATTTCTTTTAATGTAGACTTTTTTTTGCTTTTTGTTATTTATGATATTGAAAATGCTGATTAATTTATGCAACTTTATTTAAGTTCAATTATGTTGAAAAAGGAAATAAAATTTGTAATACTCTCTTGCTCGTTCCGGCATATTTGATTTGCAGAAAAATCCAAAATGAATCATTTTAAAACTTATACAATTTTGAAATTAAAGTTGTATTTAATGATATTTTTAATAAATGAAATACAAATCAATAAGAATATCTTCATAATTGCTTTCTAATCTGTGTTTTTTTTTTTTATTATTTCATCATAATACAGTAACTATATCAAAAGCTACAATTTCAATTAATTATATTTTGATGACACATATCACGGTAGTACGTGACACACTAATGTGTCGCGACACACCGATTGAGAACCACGGAGTTAAGGAACCACTTATAAGAAACCTTGTATTAAATTTTCAAGATTTTCTGGGCAGCCAAAAAAATTTTATCGTTATTTAAAAAAAAAATACTTAAAAAAATTGAAAATTTCAATTGTCTATAAATAGCTTAATTTATCGGTGTATAGAGCACGCGAATCTAAACATTTGGTGAAAATTTCAAGTATTTACATCGATTAGTTTTTGAGTTATAGCAAAATAAAAAATTTGATTAAGTCGAAAACTGGTTTTGCGTAAAAACTCCCGTTTTTCCCAAAACTTTTTAGGGTTTTTCCCGTCGCATTTAAAAAATATTGAAAATTTTTTAGTTTTGACCCCCCAAAGTACCAAATAGATTCACTTTCCTTTCAGAAAAGTTGCTTTATAAGGCAATCGAAGCATTTTTACTGCCCCAAATCGTGTCGACAGACACAAAAAAAATAAAAAAACACACATCATTGTAAAATCAATACATTCTTCACTCCGTTCAGAATCTAAAAAACACTCATCATTGTAAAACCAATAGATTCCATCACTCCGTTCAGAATCTAAAAGTGATTTTTACTTAAATTCAAATTCGATTATTCTCTATTTTCTTATAATTTTTTTAGATTCTGTTTATGATGTGTGTTTTTTTTTTTATTTTTTTTTTTTTGTGTTTGACGACACCTTTTTTAGCAGTAAAAATGCTTCGATTTGCTTTAACAGCAACTCTTCTGAAAGGAAAGTGAATGTAGATGGTACTTTGGAAAGTCGAAAATCCAACTTTTTCAATACTTTTTAAAAAAATTGAAAAAAACGATAAAAAAATTACGAAAAAACGGGACATTTTACGCAAAATCACATTTTACAAATTACATTTTTTTTAAATACTCTAACTCAAAAACTAAAAATCGCAACAACTTGAAATATTCACCAAATCTTTATATTGGCGTTCTCTAAACATGGTTAAGTTTTCAAAGTATTTTGACATATTTTGACTTATTTATAGACAATTTAAATTTTCGATTTTTGTAAAATTTTTGTTTTTAAACATCTATAAAATTTAATTGGTTTACCGAAAACTCTTGAAAATTTAATACAAAGTTTATAATAAATTAAACTTATCGTAACTAAAAAATATCGGTGATCGGTTAACTCAATTTTTTTTTATAATCTGTTAATGCGCAAATTTGTATAAAATGTGTAAAAATCACGATAATTTGCAAGTTATTTTGTAGATAAAAATTCTTAAAATTTTTTCTGTTCATACTTAAGGTTCAGAATTTTAACGCTAGGTTATCTATAAGCTATTCTTCAACAATCTTTAAAAAAATTTCTACCAGACTTAGAGGAAAAAATTGTATGACTGTTTGAAATTCAAATATTTACAAAATTGCATAAAATAGCGATTTATTCTCAAACGATTTTAAATATTTGTTATAATTCAAAAAGTATAAATCGCAGATTTTTTAAATTTTTACCAGCTGTTAAGATTGACATTTCCTTTATGACATATTTTTTTCAAAATATAATATTGATTTTTAAGCCACTTATAGGCATTTAAAATATTCAATTTTTTTACATTTTTTTTTTTTATAATCTTTTATAAAAAAATTTGGATCGTACAAAATACTTGAAAATTTAATAGAAGATTCCACAGTAGTAGTTCTTATTGTCATTCAAAAATTATTAAAATCCATTTTTTATAAGCGTTTGAACAGCGAATATTGACATAAAATTACTTGTAAAATATAATATAATGTATAATATTCTAGACTGACAAATGATATCGGTTTTTTTAAAATGCTCTAACTCAAAAATGAAAAACCGCATTAACTTGAAATTTTCACCAAATCTTTATATTGGCGTTTTCTATACATGGTTAAGTTTTCAAAATATTTTGACATATTTTGACTTATTTATAGACAATTTAAATTTTTGATTTTTGTAAAATTTTTGTTTTTAAACATCTATAAAATTTAATTGGCAGACCGAAAACTCTTGAAAATTTAATACAAGGTTTATAATAAGTTAAACTTATCGTAACTAAAGAATTTTGGAGATGTTGAAATTATTTAATTTATCAATTATATAAATCCATTGTTAATTTTAAAAGTCGAAATACAGTATCAACGTCAACGTCGTCAACATGTGTAATGACCAACATACATTATACGATATCACATAATATTAAAATTGATGCTATATGTTAATATAAGGTATTATTATAATAACTACATGCATTATTTTTAAATAATTTAACTATGTCGCTGTTGCAACTGCCAACCAATCCTAATTGAAAAATATATTTATCGTTTCAAAATAAAATATACTCTTTACAATATTTATAAATAACAATGTATTATATCCTAGACAAACATATTAACTCCGTTCAGAATCGTTATTCGTATACAATGATATCTATCATTGCATTCAAATTTAACAAATCCATTGTAATAATGACCTATCCTAAAAACGAGGTGCACTCCACCCCCAACTGTACAGCAGAGCGAGGCCCATCCGGTTCTTTTTTTTTTATATCTTCAAAATGTTTTTTTGTGTTTACTCTCAACTTGAAATGCTATTCATTTTCGATGGATATTACAATTAAGATGTTAATCCCTTCTTAAGTTGGAGTCGATCGACAATATGTGTGGATGAAAATTTCTCAACACTATAGGGGTTGTTGTCGAATTATTAATTGTTTAATGTGTCAAATTACACAACTCAGAAAATTCACTTTTTGAGCTAATTCTAGAAAAAAATTGATTATTTTAATAGGACTTTTATCGGTCTACCATACATGATATTTATATTGATGGTTCCGTAGGTAAAGATCACTATACATGTTTTACAAATATTTTAATAAATATGACATACATTTTTATTTTTTTCGTGAAATATATCATTTTCATGGGACTAAATAGTAATAATATGAAAACTATTCATACAAATTGAATCGTATATAATTTTGCGTTAATATTTTATTAATAATTTAAATATAGAGATTTTTTGTTTTCAATCTTATTTTAATTAATTTTAAAAATGAAATTGTATTTTTACTGCAGTATAAAATATCAACATTTATGTTTGTAAAATATTATATAATACGTGAGTAAAAATGAAAATATTTGATAACATTTTTATATTAAAAACGTTTTTATTTTCTTGAAGTAAATTCGCAAAATTAACTGACGATAGCGCTTAACATGACGGTGAATATTAACGGCTATAAACGAAAAATTACGATTACACGTATACGTTGATGAAAAATTTAACGTCCTACACAATTTATTCGGTTATCGCTATCATATCGATCGTCGTCGCCGCTACAGTCGGAGTTTGCTGCTGGTTTTGATTTAAAATTAGTTTGATTTATTATTAGTATTATTTTTATTTATTTATTTTTTTTTTTTTTTCATAAACAAGAGTATCTATAACACAGTTATTTACAGACTTAATAAACAAAGCGATGCAATAATGTAACACATGTTGTACATAAATAATAAGTATGCGTACCATCTTATTAATGACAACACACGTAAACGCTATGGGACGACGTTAAACACAATTTGCACGTCCAGAGTAAAGGTCACTAATTTTGAGCACATTTTGACGGCGACAAAAAAATAAAATTAACAAAATATACCACCGATAAATATTATCTAAATCAGCTCTACAAGCGTGATTATTTTTCTGGTTCTATGTACGTGTACGATTTGCTCACCTGTCTTACAAAAAAATTATTACATAAGTTTTTCCATCAAAAAATTCTTATATTTTTACTCGCAAAAGTTTCGGTTTATAAATATGTTTGTTCAAAACACATGTTATTCATGACTTCTTGTCCATATTCTCGTTTCTTATACAGGAGCACGGAATTATTCTCGGAAGTATCTCTATATTACTATAATACGTTTTCATAATAAACATTGATGTATCGGTCGAGTCTTGTTTTTACACACATCCAGTAATTAATAAATTCCCAACATTTTAGTTATTTCTTTCATCACGTTTTCTTGGAGTTGTTAATGTCTATTTTATAATATTCATTTTATTTCTAAGTGCGGATAATTTAAGCCAAGAGATGAATGATGTGAAAAAAATTAACACCATTCGTTTGCCATTATATAAAAAATAACCGTAAATTATTGGAGCGTAAAACTTATACCCAATACAACGGTATTTAAATATTTCGTTATGAAGTACAAAAAAAAAAAAAAAATTACTATTGAGCCCCCTTAGAGTTGATTACTTTTTTCTAGAAACATGATGTCCCAAGACGATTTATTAATTGCGAAACGTCCTATGTCATTGAAGATATTCGAATTAGGTTTTTTATTTTATAAATGCGCATCATTAAGTTCATGAATTCAATCGTACACACTAAAGTTTCAGTGAAATATTTAAAAATAATTCTGTGATTTGTTATTCTTATAAAACTTGAAGCTTGAATACTTTTTGGAAATTAATTAATTAAATTAATTTATAAAATAAATAAGTTATCGAAAAATGTATTTACTACACAAATCTTTAAGACGTATTAAAATAACAAACTTAAAGTAATATTCTTCGTTTCACTGCAATATTTATATTATCTGCTTTTAATTGACTTGGTTGTTTATACAAACATACATATTTATTATAATATTAAACCGTCGTTTAAATTTTTAAACGGGTTAATTCTATAACCTTTATGTTAAACATTAAAAGAACATAATTATTATTATTACTTAAATTTAAAAAAAAAACTCTCATATTGTACTAAAAATATTACCTTTTACAAATGTAATATGTATTTTGTATTACTTTGTATCTAATCATTTATACCTAAATACCTACTAATCTGAATCATAATTATAGTATAACTTAAAAGCATAAATATTGGGATCTAATAATTTAAGTTTTTATTTCCAATGTTTCAACTTATGCTTAGTTTACAGAAAATAGGTTAACCTGATAGTAAAAATATATTGTCAAAGCCAGAAAAAATAAAAATGTATTTATTAAAACTTAAATAATTAAAATAAATTAATAATTATTTTTTTTATTATCATAGTCATTTGTTGTTAGTGGTTATATGATACATATGAATTATATGTATGTGTAACACATAGACAAAAATCCACAAATCTACGGCGTTTTAGGATTACAATTAATGATTTGATTATGTTTTTAAAACGATTTCTATACGTATCATTTAATTTATGACTATTTTGAGTTACTCTATTCCTATTTAACCCCATAATTTATTATTATGTGCATTGAAAATTCACAAATTTTGCGTCATAAAATAAATAGCAAACAAATTGTATCTTACATTTCAAATTATTAAAAAAAGAGATAAAAATTAGTAATTAGCATTTATTTCATTCAATAACTAGTATTATGTTAAGCGAAAAAATTTGAAATTTTAATAATATTTAACTCGCAGTTATTTCCATAGGCATCGTCATACAGCTATAATTAAAAAAAAAACTTCCTTTGGGACAAAATTACATGTGCAAGGACAACTAGAATGATATACATACGACAGTAAATTATTCCACTACATTTAAAATTGTACATACAATCATACATAAAGATACAGAACAGTATGATTATTATTGTCCTATAGAAAAAAGTTTCTCGACATTGGTCGGGATGGAATAATTACAATCATAAAACGGAAAGTCACGATCCCTTAGAGGCATTGTAATAACATTATAATGTTTGTCTGGAATGGGAAAACAAATATAAATTATTATAATAAAATATCGATTGTGTGCGTCCATCGATTTTATTTGCGAGTACTCGGTTAGCGAGCTGACATTTTTTTACTAATTACAATACGTGATACGTTACCCATTTACCAAGAAACTTGACCGTTTCATCCTTGGAAGTATGTATAACTAATAATATTCAATCGAAAGAGATACGTGTTGATCCTTCTTCGTTTTTCATTGTCATAATGATATTTCCACTCCGATCGTTAACATTTTTTTATATAATTTGTCGAAGACATACCCACTTCTCCCTACACCCCTACCGCCATACAAACTCTATCGTTATGTTTTCACCTCGACAACAACTAAATATTATTACCTGTTTGTACCAGGTATTCTCGTTCGCCATCAAGTTATTTCGTTTTCCCGGGTCGTAAGAAAAATATTCTTTGCTTCATACGTGCGTCTGAAATGTAAAACGCGTTTGTTGGAAACATAAAATATATATATATATATATATATATATTTATATATAAAAAAAAATCAATGAACGAGATGTGTGTGAAACCTTTCAGTTCGTTTTTCTGCTAGACGGTAGTCCGCCCGAACACTTCGTCGATGCTTGTAAATTCTATTTATATAAATCGATTTCTCTAGATTTATTGTCCATTTTTATTCGTTTCAACAAAGCGTATAAATACAATACGTGCGTAGGTATTATATTATTTTTAATTATCGATAAGTTTTATGTTATACATTCAGACTGTTATTTTATTTCCACTAAACACTAAACATTAAACACGATTCGCACCGGATAACCAGGTGCAAGATAGCTCACCGTAATGGTCAGTCTATTCAAACAACCTTTGGAAGGTTATGCATTTGTGTTTATATTTTTACGAATTTAAAACAAATTTTTGTAGTTTCATAGTCAAAATAAGATAAATACGTGTACGACAATACCAAAACCTCATTAGAATAATATCCTATTACTTCCCAAGACAATGGGAACGGCAGTCAGCTGATCAGCGGGATACGCTAAATACTGTCACTGGAATATTAGCTTGAAGTGTGGGGGAGGGATGGGGGTTGATCAGTGGTCACAATAAAACTGACCCCAACGAGCCTTCCGAACGTGTAATCGGCTATTGTGTGTCTTTTATCTTTTTACATATTCTTTACGTTCTATGGCAATGCTCAATAAATTCAGCTACAGTTAAATCTTTTACCGTTTCACAAGGTTTTATGATTGTCGCTTTTCTCGTAAAATATCCGACTGCTCTTCGCAGAGAAATTATTTCGCAAAATGCCATTGGATTTAATTTTCTTTCAGTTGTTCCATTATTTCATTAGTAAGTATTATAAATTCAAATATAAAATGGTGGATTACGTACCGAATCCAATTAAATATTTTAATTTTTGTAAATATAAAAGGACAAAGTTATTATTTAGTACATATTTATTTGGTTGCAGTTAACAGCTGTATAAATATACTGAATAAAAATCCCGCATTAAATAATTCACGACAGAATATTATAATCACTCGAATAAAACAAACACGCACAATTGTACATTCGCAGGAAGAAAACTTATTTTTGATCATTAATTGCGAATACAAACTTTCGATTTATATACCATCAATTTCAAACTATAGAATCAAAAATACATTAATAGTCTTACAGATTAAATGTGTAAATTAAAGTAAACGATGTATAAATGTTACGGACAAAGTAGGTTAGGTTAAGTAGGTACACAATGACCGAGCATTTAGGGCAATGAAAAAAGGACCGTTTCAACAGTCAAAATGTTCAAACATTGACTGGGCATTGAATAATAGTGCCGGGGCAAAGTTTACCCAGTCCGGTTTCAAGTGGACAGTGAAAATTAATTCACCGCACAAAATTATATCGAATAGCGCATTTATTCGTATCTACACTAATACTATCATATTTCATACGTTTGATACCACGACTTACGAGACGCAATTACTTATCTAAGTTCACGCAATGTATAGTATGCGACAACGAGGGCCGATGACAAAAATCATTAATAATTATTTGTCATATGCAAATATGTGTTTATTCCGCCTAATAAGGTTCTACCGATACAAATATCTTTAAAAGAAGCAGCGAGAAAATGTTTTAACTTGAGTAATTAAAGGTATGATAAGTTGCAATATATTATGTAAGGCCAACCTGTATAAATGCAAAAAAATGTGGTCAAATTTATAACTCAATGTGCCATAATAAAGATGTATGAAATAACAAATATAAATAAATTATATTTTTTATGCACCTAACATTATTTTTTAGCAATAACTAATTAAAAAAAAACTAAAGCTTAAAAGTAAATATTATTTATTTTATTGATCTCTAACTACTTTTAGATAACAATAGTTATTCTTCAGTAGTAGTCACTCGGTTAGATGACTTATTAAAATATTAATTATACTAATGTTCAAGGTATATATTTCAAGTTTTTTTTTATGTTGATTGAAATGCCCAGTACGAGTTTATATTTCATTTTAATATTTTCTATATTTAACCTACATTATCCGGATAATGTAGAACTATTTATATTTTACCCTCGAAAATCGGGTATTGTGTACAACGATCAGGCATAATGCTCTTTACCCAAATTCCTACTTTACCCGTAACATATATATGAATTTCAGTGTTCAGCTAGCGCAATATGAGTCATAACATTTTCAGGTAAATTTTAATTTTAATACTGTTTATCAAGTAAGCGTTTTTCGGGATGAATTAAAAATACCAGTTTAGAAAAATAATTTATTTTTTTTTTATTGCTTATATAATTTGATGTGCAATTATATACCTACTGGTAATTTTATTATTTCATTAAATATACTATAATTTATCAACAATTAGAACGCTATATTTTTACAACGTTTGATTTAAATGCAAGAATACGGTACACGTGTAATAAAAAGTACATCATTCGAAATTAATTATCTTAAAAATGATCGTGGAAATATTTTGAAAGATAAATCAAAATATAGACAAAGTGGATATGGATCAATAAATATACAAATGTATAGATAGGCATATATATAAAAGAAACTGAGAAAGAATGAGAGAGAAAATGGAGTAGGAAGAAATAGAGAGTCGAATATTGAACATTGTATTATAGCAGTTAAATAAAAATACAGTAATAACTCAATTTTACGACTTGTAGTACCTATTATTTATTGTTTCACTGGTACAACCGTCGGTGGATGATATTATGTGTACATAATATAATACTATTCAATTGAGTTGAACGTTATTTTATTTCGGTTGCAGTGATGGAGAATGGCAATATTTTATCAGTTACAAAAGCGGAAATTCTCTATCGAAGTATAAATACAATTTAATACGTTAATATATATATATATATATAATATATATGGATGTTGTTTGTGACGTCCAGTAACACCATTAAAAAAATCACACAGGAACGATACAACACTATGGACACAACTTTATAAACATTTGTCAGTTGTCATAAACATGTATAGGTTGTTACTTTTATCGTGATATATGATGTCAAAGCAACCGAGTAAAGTAATGTATTATTATGATGTGGAGGAATGAAGTAATGTATTATCTGGTAGTTTAACCTGTTAAGTTTTTTTACGAGGATGTCCATCATTTGGGATTGTCGTGTTTATTCTCAAAGAATATAATATCGTTGTATACATCAGACACTGATTTATGCACAGTGGATCCACGGTCGAAATAAATATAAATATGTATATGAATTTATTTCATTTATATCCTGTAGTAGGTCAGAATAAACATTGTTGAGGTAAGCATTAGACATTGTTTACGGAAAATGTTCTTGCGAGTTTACTTTAATATTATTACGCATTTCATGATTAAATTTACGTTTGACCGAGTTGCCTTCAAATTTTATATTTAATAATAATTTAATTTTGATTTCCCAATCTATTAACATTACTAGTTATAATACAATTTGTCTGTATTGGCTCGGGTTATTTTTTTTTTTTATTAAAAGTCTTCTTAATTAATTTCGAACCCATCCATACTTCTTTCCGTGAATGCACCTCTGATTCTGACAACTTATTAGTCGATTTCACTGTCTGGATAGACACGAGACGTTTGAATCACGTCTTATTTCTATCGAATAAACGTTAACTATATGATTGTATGATGAAATACCGAACAAAGGCGCAGTCAATCAGATTACTTTACAACTCAAAAAATATAATATCACTCACATTGGACATTGTCACCGGCAGAACAAACTGTTAGTGGTGAGCATCCTGTTGTCCAGGACCAATGCAATGGAATAATGACAAGATAATATTTAAATAGGGATTCAATAGCAGACGATAACTGATTTCACCGGCGGCCATTGAACCATCGAGGCGTTTACTATGGTCATCTCTAATAAAGTCACTGCGCACTGTATAATCAATTGTTCCACTTATTGTAATTCTGTTAATCACCTGAAGAGGATTATCTCGATCGCATCACAAATGACTACAATCAGATTCGTTTGTTCATCAAAACCTTATTTTCACATCAAAACGTTTATTATCATATCGTCGCCATCATTAAAAGGAATAATTATTGGCGGTTATCTGATTAATGATTAGGCTTAATTATTGTTTCCATGAACAGAATTATAATGTTATATATCAAAAAAAAAATACGTAATACATGGATAAACATTAAATAAATTTATAATATCATAATGATATAATATTATCAATTTATTTAGCGGAATTTAATATTATTAAATTATTATTACTTAATATTTTTAATTTTTTTTTTTTTACGTTCAATTAATTATTATTTATTGGATTAACATCAAGACATTATTATAAATTTATTACTCAATACTTAATTTATAATATAGTTATATATAAGTTAAAGTACAAAATGATGAAGTCATCTAGAATCAAAAAACAATTTATACAGATATAATCGTGTGATAGAAATTTGACACCGAATATCGAATTTCGAGGCTTCACCGCTCGGAATGGAATGTTTAGAAGGAGTGTAACAAGATGCGAAATATGTGTAAAGTTTTAATTTTTAATCGAATAGCATTTGAATAATGCTGATTATTGGGTGATTGGCGTACAAATTGTGAATAATGGAAATTAATTTTCAAGATATTAATAAACAATCATCATTATTTAAAATAGCAATCAGTTGAGTCATAATTTAAACTTAGACCATTTTAAATAAACCACGGACAGTGTAATTTCGGTAAAAATAATTGATGATTAAGTATAAAGTCTTAAATCAATCAAGTTATTTGTTTCATAAGACTATTGAATAAAACTTAAAAATACGCTTGCTGGGCGATATTTACCAAACTGATTAAAATTTACCTTATACGCCCAGTTTTTGAACTAATAACGGATTTTAATGCAATAGGACGACCTGAACAAATAATACTGTGAAGCCTATACTAAACTTATATAAGAGCTAATAATTATGAATTGTATGTTCATCCAACTTTTCACCTTTGATGTCATAATGTTCATACGACTAACGAAATCGAAATAAAATTAAAAATACTTTTACGATAAATAAGCTACAGTGAGAGTAGTTGGTTCAATAGATTATATATATATTTTTTTTAATAAGTAAAATTTTTTTTTAAAAAATGTTTTAAACGAAGACTTATTTTTTAGATGACTTAAATTGATAAAATACGATTAAAAAAAAAAAAAACATTCTTTTATAAACTAAGAAGTTAATATTTATATGGGTAAAAAAAATCTTCGTTCAAAGGTTATGGAATCAATAAATATATTTTATCTACTTGTAAAATAAATTGCCTATTCAAACAAAAAATAAACAAAAATCAATTTACACAACATTCACAAAAACTAACTATAAGATATCTCAAGTTAGTCAATGTATCAAATGCGTTATGCCCAACATCATATACAAAGAAAAAAGTTTATAATTTGCCTTTCCTGGGGCTAACAAAAAAAAAGTTATCATTAACCATTTAAATCATTAATTCTATATCGAATAATTATAAAAATAATAAAAAAAATCCCACTGAAATCACATTTACATCGAAAACCGAAAATTTGTTCAGTATCCTATGTTTTTGAATATTGTGATTTATCATAATAATTTGGATATAATAGGTTTATTTTATTAGGTGTTGTATTATTGGTATATTTGTGAACGTTTTTTAAGCGTAAAAGGAGAGGTATCGATTAGAAAATTAAAAAATCGTGTCATTTTGAAAATAAAAGTTTAAAAAAATTAATTAATATGTATAAATATATACTTAAAACCATTGCGATTCTACGATGTCAAGTATTGTGGACTCGAATTTATAAATACTATGATATTGTAAACACGTTTAATGAAACGTGCGTTTGAAATCCAAACTTCAAAGCAGTTACTACAAAATATTACAATAGAAATTTTGAAATCATTAAAACCACATAATTAATATTTTGATAATCATGTCGTGTGTAGTAGGTATACTGTGTTATGTAGTGTATGACTGATCAAGGGGGCTAGAGGGACTATTGCCCTGGGCCGCAAGTTGAAAGAAGCCACAATGTGTTTTATAATCGTTGGATAACAAATATAAAGTACCGGTTATCAATTAATTATAACTATACTACAATATACAAACATAATATACATATTTTAATTAATATTTATAATAAATTACTGAATTTTTATATAAAAATATGAAATTATTTTGAGTGAGAGTGCCTCATCAAAAGTACTAGATCCTTTATACTATGATCAAAATCCGGTAATGTTTGTAATGGTGTGGTCAACTTTTCCCGGATTGAACACCTTACATATATGTAGACAATTCAATTCATCAGAAATGCAAAAAAAATATATATATAAGCTTTACTTACATTATATTAAACGCACTATATAAATAGTATTCTTTTATTTTTAAGTTATTGATCATTGAATCAGTATAAAGTATTAATACCTGTGCAGATTAGATATATATTATACATTATAATATTTCTAGTGAAATTGAATAAAATGTATAAGGGTTTATAAAATTAATTTTTTCTTATTTAAAATTCACGAAGAAATATTATAACTATATCAAAAACAATAAAAAAAAGTCAGTCTCTTAATGAAAAAATAAAAATAAAATAATATACCAAGTTAATAATAAGTTATTAGTTGTATTTTAAGGTTTCATTATTTATTTGGCTTTAGCGACTCAAATACTAGCAACACTTTCTAAATGTTTATTCGTTTTTTCCTTGTACAGACGTTTTACTGCACCTTTAATAAAAACAATTTTTTTAATAATTTGTATTAATTACATTTTAAATTATTATTTATTAAAATTAAAATAATTAATGTAATTTAATTTTTCATTTAATAAAGTTTTACTGTTTATTGAAAAAAGAAAATATCACTATAAAACTTATAGATAGATTTTACTAAATACCCATGTATTAATTTTATAAATAATAAGCAATAATAATAATTTATTTTAAAAGTTAATACACATTTAATTTCATTACTAAAATATGGTGCACAGCAATTAAGTACTTCTATTTTATAGTAATTTAATAATTTATATATTTATTTGTTATTGTAACTTGTATACAAATCTATGAATTATTTCCAATGAAACAAATGATATTATCTGCACTTTCACAGGTTTAAGGATATTAAGAGAATATTTTAGGGTTTATAGATCATACGCTAAAAATCCGCTAAAATGGTATAATTTACATAGGCTTATAACTATTACTTTGTTAAAAATAAATACATTTAGCAAGCCAATACGAAGTAATTAGGTAACTGAATTGAGTTATCTTTTAAGAGTCAACCATGATAGATTAATAGGTATTATATTGACTTGGATTTTATTAATTATAATAAAGATTAAAATATAATAAGAACCGGATGGGCCTCGCTCTGCTGTACACTTGGGGGTGGAGTGCGACTCTTCATAGGATAGGTCATTATAATGGATTTGTTAAATTTGAATTCAATGATAGGTATCATTGTACATGAAAAACGATTCTGAATGGAGATGATATGTTTGTCTAGAATATAGTACAATGTTATTTATAAATATTATAATAAGTATATTTTATTTTGAAACGAAAAATTTAGAAAAATCGAAAATTTAAATTGTCTATAAATAAGTCAAAATATGTCAAACTACTTTGAAAACTTAACCATGTTTAGAGAACGCCAATATAAGATTTGGTGAATATTTCAAGTTGTTGCGATTTTTGGTTTTTGAGTAAGAGAATTTAAAAAAAATGTAATTTGTAAAAACGTGATTTTGCGTAAAATTTCCCGTTTTTTCGTAATTTTTTCAACGTTTTTTTCGATTTCTTTGAAAAGTATTGAAAAAGTTGGATTTTTGACTAGTCAAAGTACCATCTACATTCACTTTCCTTTCAGAAAAGTTGCTGTTTAAGTAAATCAAAGCATTTTTACTGCCAAAAAAGATGTCGTCAGACACAAAAATAAAATAAAAATAAAAAAAACACATCATTGTAAAACCAATAGATTCCATCACTCCGTTCAGAATCTAATAATTACCTAAAATACATAAACCTAAAATATTATGGCAAGGTAGGTGGATGTAATAACGAATTATTATAATTTATGGTCATAAATAAACAATAATTAATAATAATGTTAATAGTTATAATAATAATATAATACTAATAATAATAAAAATACTTATATAATTAAATTGAACAAAAAATAACAAATTGACAAATAAACCATGAACGGCACAAAGTACGATCACAACGAATTCGTAACTCAAACACTAATAACGACCAACGGGCAAAAAACAACAAATTAATTTCGAGTAAATCAACCGCCGGCTGGTCATAAACATGTGACATATTATAATTAATACTATATCATGTGCGCGTATACTCGGATTTCACAGCGAATATTCTTAGTAAATAACATAATCATATTCAGTGGATATGACGTAGACATTCTAGATATATGCATCATAAAATAATATATGAAGGATATTCCATTCTAATTCAATAACTGTTATATAATCTCTTATATACTTATCGTATCTTCTGAAGTGTTTATGCAATTGTTTGTGGACTTACTTATCCAACGTTATGGCGTCTCGAAATTATAACAAACTATAGTGAGGATCAATATGCATTATAAACCAACCAAAAGTGCGCTGAAAACTTATAGATATACACATTTAAATGCACTAAGATATTAAAATATACAGTCAAAATTTAAGAAAAAAGAAACATTTATTTTTGAATATTTAATAAAAATAATACATTTGAAATTTTGAAAATCTTCTGTAAATTCCTTTTCATACTTTTTTTTTTTAAGAAATATATTTTTCGACATAATCTTTAATGTAGTTATAATCTGTAAGAAAAAATTGAATCAATTAATATCAAAAATGTATAATAAGTGTGTGAGAAATGTTCTTACCTAAATGTAAATTTTATTGTATAATTGTACAATTATTTTTAATTCTATTATCAAAAACCCTTAATCAGTGTTTGTAAATCAACAAATTTTAATACCTTGAAAATGACTTTCACGTCTACATAAGTAATAAGTAATAGGTACGTATTCAAAGAATATCTTATTATTTTGAAATAAATCTTCACTGGTTTGAATTAATTCAGTCATTATTTAAAATTATAAATATTTTAGTAAACTAATAGTATCCTTCATTTTCCGTTAGAACTTTTTTTATTTTTTTCATAAACATTTTACCCTTTGTACATTGTACATAGTTTATACATTACATTTACCCTTTATATTACAGTAACTATAAAAAACTTCAAAAATGACTAAAAAAAAAAAACATCAAAATATGAACTAAAAGATGGATTATGAAATTAAAATCGTAAAATAAAAAAAATGTGTTAATGTCGAAATATACAAAAATATGCATTAAAAAAGTTAAATTATTTAAACTGTTATGCTACGAAAAAGAATATTGTATTGACTTAGCACATCATACGACTGACCGAAATAAATATGCAAATTATATGATTCCGGTCTCTTATCATAATTATAAAAATATAACAATATACTTGTGTTGCTCGAATAATTCGGATGACATTTCTTTGACGGTTTTTATCGCATTTAGTCCGTATAAACTTTACACTGTAAAGCAATACGATTTATGCATTTTTATGAAATATTATATAATTAGTCGTATGATTAAAAAGCTGCCAGGGTCATTTACACGTATTACGATTATTATTAGAATTGTGTTAATTATTTGAACGTACGGTTCCGAACGATGCGTTAAAAGAACACCAGTAAGCGCATAATATTTATTTGTTTAACGTCGGCGGCAAGTTTCTACGGGTGTTTACTCATCGTCCGGGGTCGGTTTACCGTCCAGACTTTTTTCATTTTGCCAAAACTTCTATACAATTTTTCCGCAATAAAAAACGTCATCGTATACGACACGGCTCAATCGTTATTGAATACAAATAGATAAAAAAGAGACGTATTTACATTTTTGGCGCCCTGGGGCACCGTTTCTTAAGCGCCCTCTTTTAAGAATAACCTAAAAATAAAATCGTTTATAAGACACTGGTATGTAGATTTATACTACCGAAAAAAATATTTATAAATGCGAGTATTTTTTTTCAGTTATTTATTGGCAGAGCGCGATAGGTCAGATAATGTGATTTATTTTGATAATAATAGGAAATAATTATTTTGCATTGTTTTAAGATTCTGGATTCTGACGCCCTTTCAAAACTTGGCGCCCGGGGCCAATGCCCCCCTGCCCCCCTAAATACGTCCCTGAACGTAGGTACGTAAAAAAAAAAAACAAAACAATTTCGCATCGAGGGCTTATTTTTATCGCCTAATCAAGCAGTGCACGTGTGCAAATCACCAAAGATGCTCTACCACACGACTGCTGGCGTTTTATCTTTCGCCGAGACAATTTCCGTTCCCGTTTCCAGACGGCATTGTCATTGTGCACCGCTACGCGCGTACGTAATGATGTTGTAACACGTGATCCGTTTCGTTCGATTTGCCTGCGTGCCTTTCTTTGACGCGCGTAGTAAAATCCGAAACGGTTTACTATAGCAGACCCGTCGAACGGACCGTAAAGATGTGAACGATGATGATGATGATGATGATGTATGCGATCCGCAACGCCCGCGGTCCAAATGCGTTACCGATCGCGACCGAGAACGGTTCATGCGGCGCGTTATTCGCGTGCGAAATTCCATTTGATAATAGATCGCACACGGACGTACGCACGCGATGTTGCCAGACGACGGGTGTTCGAGTCACGTATGCATTGCCGCCGCGACCGACGTTCCCCGCACGATATTACGCCGAACGCGCTATCGGGCTGCGGACGGATCGATCGGAGAATATTATTATTACTACTATTATTATTATACGCAAATATTGCGTTCCGCGCGCGTTTGAACGCTGAGCACGGTCGGACCGCCGACGCGCGCAGGTCGCGACCGCTATTTCATTTACCGGCGGAAACGAAGAAAACGGCATCGCCGTTTTATGCGCATAGTTTTTATTTTTTCTTCTTCGAATATCTTCATCGTTGTAAACGTTGCAGCAATTTTCACAATTTTTCTATTTTCACTTCGATTTCGTCGACAGATGCGAAAGCTGCTTTATAGACGTCGTCCATCCTATTGTATCGTTTTTTTTTTTTTTTTATTCTTTTTACTTCGGCGATTTATTTCTAGACGTGATTTCCAATCGTACCGATCGTTCGCAAGAGCGCTGGAGACAATAATCTATCTTCGCGGGTTTCGAAATTCGAATTTCGACGAAACAAAATTGTTTCCGGGTACAATATCGTATCAAGCTAAAATGTAATTACTATTCTCTTAACTCTTAACACCACGGGATAACGATTAATCTTGAAAATTATCGATCAACGACTTCGTATAAATAGAAAATATCTATAAGCAGTATCTCTGTTATTGTATATTTTTATCGATTTCAAAAAAGTATATCGCGAAAAAATGTTGTACATTATTTGAAATTCTATCAACCTTTGGTTTACCGATCGACAACGATAGAGATAAGATTTAGACAAAATTCGTGTGATGCTTAGCGTTCAGCACCACCACTATATAATAACGTAACTATTTTACAACGCAATAAAAAAAAAAAAAAAAATCCATATTTTATTATTATTGTTATTTCACTAAGGTATATATATATATATTTGTTTTTATTTAACAGAATAATTATCAGCGGAACAGCATTTATTGGATAGAGCTGTAAATTAAAAACATCCGACAATAAACCTTAAGACCTTGCGCTACGGACACTATGAACACTGCCTTTATTACGGTCCGTGTAGAATTTACAGTTATTGATATGGTGGTCGGCGACCGCTGCGTTATTAGGGGACACTGTATTAATGTTTACGGGGTGCTCGGTGGCGTAATGGTGTGTCGCAGCCGCGCTTCCGTCGGTGCACCGCACACTGGACTGATTGACCGGTCGTTCGGAACACGCGGAACCGGGTGCAATAAAAACGTTTGCCGGCGACGCGAACGTGCTGTTAAATTTTAACACGTCACTTAATCCGCGCGCGTTCGGCGAAATCGGCGGCGGCGGCGACGACGTTTATATATCACCCGAAGCGAAATGCAATCATTGTTCGCCCGCCGTGCGACGGACACGCGTAAACGCAGCAACACTGCCGACGATACCGAGAACAATAACAATAAGCAATAATGATTTACGTAAATAAACTAAACAGAACTAATAACGCGCGTTGCTGGAAAAAATTAAAAAAATAAATTAAAAAATTAAATACTTGGTCATTTCTTTCTTGCTATATTAAAAATATAGTGCGCGTATAATCGTCTTACGACGGAGTCCGTGGTGGGAAAACCACTCTTGGTCATCAATCACATAATTATCACTGCACGACGACTGAACGCTCTGCAGTTCGCCATTACATTACATGAATCTGATAAAACAATTAAACACTTGTTCATCTTCCTCGGCTGTGATAACACAGTGGCACTGTAGCTACAATATTTATTATTTATTTATTTATTACGGGCCCATGTCCAATTACATATTAAGCAGTAATAGACAATAAATATTGAGTTATAACTATACTGTAAATAAATGTCATAAAAATACATCTATTGATGTATTAGTTAAAATGATTCAAAGCTATGGGAACACGAAGAGGTTATATTCAAATCGCGTAATTCTTGATAATTAAGGGTTATCTTTGTAAAAAAGAAGCCGAAAAAATAATAATTTTAGTAAAATTATCAGATACCGAACTTGTTATAATAATAAAATGAAATGTTTAAAACTGAAATATAACTAAAAAGTTATAAAATATAAACGTTTACACTCGCAATGATTTCGTATTAAAAACAATTTTGATGGGTGAGTGGGTGAATCTATGAAAATGGTGATTAGAGAAAAAAAACTTCCCATCGCCACTGAACCAAAGTATGTCCGTTATGAATACAAAACTGAATATATAAAACTATCAGCTCTAATATTAAGCAATTTCTAACCAAATTTCTTTCAGGTCTTAATCCTATAATTAATTCTCTCATTTCTCACCTCACTGCTTTGCAAAAATAACTCATTCCATAATATTCTTATTTTCAAAATAAGAAATTATCCCAGTAATAATATATATTAAATATACACTGTATTTCTTCCCTATATTAGTAATTGTTCAATTTCTATGATGTTGATCATGTTTTAAAGTTAATTTTTTTATGTAGAAAATTGTATTACTTTTATAAATGTTATTTTTTTATTATGTAGTATTATAAGATAACAAAATTAATTATTATCATTTTCATTATCTTATCCGATAATATTTATCGAATATGTATAATATATCTCTATATTAAATTACTTACTTATCATTTATTATTATTCTATGTATTAATTGTGTAAATTTACATATTTTAATTGTTAAACTGTAATAGTTGCTACTAAAAGTTTTTTTAAAAAAAATTAAAAAAATAATTAAAAATTGAAAAAATATGTATATTTGATTAGCGCAGGATTAGAATATATCACATAAGATTTTAATTTAAGTAATGTAGTAATCTGCACGCTACTATGACGTAAAAGTACAAGTGAATACAAACTTGGTGATGATCTTTGTCCGTTCTTTAATGGTAATCTATCAAATTCAATAAACCGTTATGGTTGGAAATAAAGATTACATTTTTATTTTTACTTTTAAGTAGTACGGAGGAATGGAATACTTACATTTTTGATTTTTGTTACTCAGTTTTTGTCATACATTTAGTTTTTCGATGTTTCACTTTTTCGATGAAAATAATTAGATTATTGTTAAATAATATTTATCTTCATAAATTACTACAGTAAAAAAAATAAAATAAATAAAAATTATTGACACAATAAATTAAAAATAAAAGTAATTAATTAATTAAATAACACCACGGTGGGTCGTTATTGTACAGCTCGAGTGTCGATGGGATAAGCTGCTCAGTCAAATGTTTGGACAGGAAGTTTTGATGATAAATCGCAAATTGGTACGTACATAATGTGGCAGCCGATAGATGTTTCATAGCCAACATACACATCCACAAAACGTCATTGTTCGTTTTTAATTTTAATTCTTACAACATTCTATACTGTCCAATTCAATGAAGATTTATTGATTCGCCATAACATTTGACATTAGATGTTTGTGACATCCCCGCACGTGTCAAGTCATAAGAACGTCCGCGTACGGATTTAGTGCGGACCTTTTATGGCTCGGTTTACTCGAAAAAATTAATCGAAAAAAAAAAAAAAAAACAATTAAATCCATTAAGCCGATGTGTGGACGATCAGTAAGCTGACGACGATGATTTTTATTATTACGACCGTCAATGACGGTGACCATCGTCGACTATCCTTCGGCGATCGCTTCACGAAATGTAGGAATTTTATAATCCACCCGTCCGCGGTATTGTCATATTAATGAAATGTGTGTACTGCGTAATATCACGTACTGTACACGACCAGTCTGTGCGAAACATGCATGCTGCTCACACGCGTACACACTCACAGACATTTAACAAATACGCCGTTTGAGTTTTTTCATCATAATTATAAATACATATATTATTTGTATGTAAGACGGGTAGACGGGGTTGAACTGTTTAAAAGTCATACGTATACAAATTTTAATGAATTCAATTAACTAACTAACAATATATTTTCTTCGCACTTAACAATTATTGTTCTTCTTGATCGAATTTGCTTATTTTTTTTTATACGTAAACACTTGAGTATTGATTAACACCTGTGCATACCATTATTGTTTTAAGTCAAACAGATGCACTTGATTGTATCCAACTTGTATGTCGCTTATATTTTACTATGTAGTACACATTTCTCAAATCAGCAAACACTTAAAATTTCGGACTGCAAATTTCTAATCGGGGTCTACTAAGAAGTAGAAATTAATACAATTGTTGGTAGTTACCAGCCAGCAGAAAAATACTATTTTAGTAATATTTGTACTTACTGTCTAAATAAACATAAATATTGGGGGAGGACTTTTTTTTTTTTTAATTTTACTTGTGTAAAAAAACAGATCCGCCTTTTCTTTTTTATTCATAGTTGATATTCGTGATTATAAATCATTTGTGAAAAATAACATAATCTGTCATAGGAAAAAACC